>OZ024765.1:22564119-22576619 GCA_964016885.1 Eledone cirrhosa
ATACTACAGACATGTGGTTAGAATGTCTGAGGAAAGAATCTCTGAATTGAGATATCACAGCTCTGGTACTACAGACATGTGGTTAGAATGTCTGAGGAAAGAATCTCTGAATTGAGAGATCACAGCTCTCATACTACAGACATGTGGTTAGAATGTCTGAGGAAAGAATCTCTGAATTGAGAGATCACAGCTCTGATACTACAGACATGTGGTTAGAATGCCTGAGGAAAGAATCTCTGAATTGAGAGATCACAGCTCTGATACTACAGACATGTGGTTAGAATGTCTGAGGAAAGAATCTCTGAATTGAGAGATCACAGCTCTCATACTACAGACATGTGGTTAGAATGTCTGAGGAAAGAATCTCTGAATTGAGAGATCACAGCTCTCATACTACAGACATGTGGTTAGAATGTCTGAGGAAAGAATCTCTGAATTGAGAGATCACAGCTCTGATACTACAGACATGTGGTTAGAATGTCTGAGGGAAGAATCTCTGAATTAGGAGATCACAGATCTGGTACTACAGACATGTGGTTAGAATGTCTCAAGAAAGAATCTCTGAATTGAGAGATCACAGCTCTGATACTACAGACATGTGGTTAGAATGTCTGAGGAAAGAATCTCTGAATTGAGAGATCACAGCTCTCATACTACAGACATGTGGTTAGAATGTCTGAGGAAAGAATCTCTGAATTGAGAGATCACAGCTCTGATACTACAGACATGTGGTTAGAATGCCTGAGGAAAGAATCTCTGAATTGAGAGATCACAGCTCTGATACTACAGACATGTGGTTAGAACGTCCCAGGAAAGAATCTCTGAATTGAGAGATCACAGCTCTGGTACTACAGACATGTGGTTAGAATGTCTGAGGAGAGAATCTCTGAATTGAGAGATCACAGCTCTGGTACTACAGACATTTGGTTAGAATGTCTGAGGAAAGAATCTCTGAATTGAGAGATCACAGCTCTGATACTACAGACATGTGGTTAGAATGTCTGAGGAGAGAATCTCAGAATTGAGAGATCACAGCTCTGGTACTACAGACATTTGGTTAGAATGTCTGAGGAAAGAATCTCTGGATTGAGAGATCACAGCTCTGATACTACAGACATGTGGTTAGAATGTCTGAGGAAAGAATCTCTGGATTGAGAGATCACAGCTCTGATATTACAGACCTGTGGTTAGAATGTCTGAGGAAAGAATCTCTGAATTGAGAGATCACAGCTCTGATACTACAGACATGTGGTTAGAATGTCTGAGGAAAGAATCTCTGGATTGAGAGATCACAGCTCTGATATTACAGACCTGTGGTTAGAATGTCTGAGGGAAGAATCTCTGAATTGAGAGATCACAGCTCTGATACTACAGACATGTGGTTAGAATGTCTGAGGAAAGAATCTCTGGATTGAGAGATCACAGCTCTGATATTACAGACCTGTGGTTAGAATGTCTGAGGAAAGAATCTCTGAATTGAGAGATCACAGCTCTGATACTACAGACATGTGGTTAGAATGCCTGAGGAAAGAATCTCTGAATTGAGAGATCACAGCTCTGATACTACAGACATGTGGTTAGAATGTCTGAGGAAAGAATCTCTGAATTGAGAGATCACAGCTCTGATACTACAGACATGTGGTTAGAATGCCTGAGGAAAGAATCTCTGAATTGAGAGATCACAGCTCTGATACTACAGACATTTGGTTGGAATGTCTGAGGGAAGAATCTCTGAATTGAGAGATCACAGCTCTGGTACTACAGACATGTGGTTAGAATGCCTGAGGAAAGAATCTCTGAATTGAGAGATCACAGCTCTGATACTACAGACATGTGGTTAGAATGTCTGAGGAAAGAATCTCTGGATTGAGAGATCACAGCTCTGATACTACAGACATGTGGTTAGAATGCCTGAGGAAAGAATCTCTGAATTGAGAGATCACAGCTCTGATACTACAGACATGTGGTTAGAATGTCTGAGGAAAGAATCTCTGAATTGAGAGATCACAGCTCTGATACTACAGACATGTGGTTAGAATGCCTGAGGAAAGAATCTCTGAATTGAGAGATCACAGCTCTGATACTACAGACATGTGGTTAGAATGTCTGAGGAAAGAATCTCTGAATTGAGAGATCACAGCTCTGATACTACAGACATGTGGTTAGAATGCCTGAGGAAAGAATCTCTGAATTGAGAGATCACAGCTCTGATACTACAGACATGTGGTTAGAATGCCTGAGGAAAGAATCTCTGAATTGAGAGATCACAGCTCTGATACTACAGACATGTGGTTAGAATGCCTGAGGAAAGAATCTCTGAATTGAGAGATCACAGCTCTGATACTACAGGCATGTGGTTAGAATGCCTGAGGAAAGAATCTCTGAATTGAGAGATCACAGCTCTGATACTACAGACATGTGGTTAGAATGTCTGAGGAAAGAATCTCTGAATTGAGAGATCACAGCTCTGATACTACAGACATGTGGTTAGAATGCCTGAGGAAAGAATCTCTGAATTGAGAGATCACAGCTCTGATACTACAGACATGTGGTTAGAATGTCTGAGGAAAGAATCTCTGAATTGAGAGATCACAGCTCTGATACTACAGACATGTGGTTAGAATGCCTGAGGAAAGAATCTCTGAATTGAGAGATCACAGCTCTGATACTACAGGCATGTGGTTAGAATGCCTGAGGAAAGAATCTCTGAATTGAGAGATCACAGCTCTGATACTACAGACATGTGGTTAGAATGTCTGAGGAAAGAATCTCTGGATTGAGAGATCACAGCTCTGATACTACAGACATGTGGTTAGAATGCCTGAGGAAAGAATCTCTGAATTGAGAGATCACAGCTCTGATACTACAGACATGTGGTTAGAATGTCTGAGGAAAGAATCTCTGGATTGAGAGATCACAGCTCTGATACTACAGACATGTGGTTAGAATGCCTGAGGAAAGAATCTCTGAATTGAGAGATCACAGCTCTGATACTACAGACATGTGGTTAGAATGTCTGAGGAAAGAATCTCTGAATTGAGAGATCACAGCTCTGATACTACAGACATGTGGTTAGAATGCCTGAGGAAAGAATCTCTGAATTGAGAGATCACAGCTCTGATACTACAGACATGTGGTTAGAATGCCTGAGGAAAGAATCTCTGAATTGAGAGATCACAGCTCTGATACTACAGACATGTGGTTAGAATGCCTGAGGAAAGAATCTCTGAATTGAGAGATCACAGCTCTGATACTACAGGCATGTGGTTAGAATGCCTGAGGAAAGAATCTCTGAATTGAGAGATCACAGCTCTGATACTACAGACATGTGGTTAGAATGCCTGAGGAAAGAATCTCTGAATTGAGAGATCACAGCTCTGATACTACAGACATGTGGTTAGAATGCCTGAGGAAAGAATCTCTGAATTGAGAGATCACAGCTCTGATACTACAGACATGTGGTTAGAATGTCTGAGGAAAGAATCTCTGAATTGAGAGATCACAGCTCTGATACTACAGACATGTGGTTAGAATGTCTGAGGGAAGAATCTCTGAATTGAGAGATCACAGCTCTGATACTACAGACATGTGGTTAGAATGTCTGAGGAAAGAATCTCTGAATTGAGAGATCACAGCTCTGATACTACAGACATGTGGTTAGAATGCCTGAGGAAAGAATCTCTGAATTGAGAGATCACAGCTGTGATACTACAGACATGTGGTGGTTAGAATGTCTGAGGAAAGAATCTCTGAATTGAGAGATCACAGCTCTGATACTACAGACATGTGGTTAGAATGTCTGAGGGAAGAATCTCTGAATTGAGAGATCACAGCTCTGATACTACAGACATGTGGTTAGAATGTCTGAGGAAAGAATCTCTGAATTGAGAGATCACAGCTCTGATACTACAGACATGTGGTTAGAATGTCTGAGGAAAGAATCTCTGAATTGAGAGATCACAGCTCTGATACTACAGGCATGTGGTTAGAATGTCTGAGGAAAGAATCTCTGAATTGAGAGATCACAGCTCTGATACTACAGACATGTGGTTAGAATGTCTGAGGAAAGAATCTCTGAATTGAGAGATCACAGCTCTGATACTACAGACATGTGGTTAGAATGTCTGAGGGAAGAATCTCTGAATTAGGAGATCACAGCTCTGATACTACAGACATGTGGTTAGAATGTCTGAGGAAAGAATCTCTGAATTGAGAGATCACAGCTCTGATACTACAGACATGTGGTTAGAATGTCTGAGGAAAGAATCTCTGAATTGAGAGATCACAGCTCTGATACTACAGACATGTGGTTAGAATGCCTGAGGAAAGAATCTCTGAATTGAGAGATCACAGCTCTGATACTACAGACATGTGGTTAGAATGCCTGAGGAAAGAATCTCTGAATTGAGAGATCACAGCTCTGATACTACAGACATGTGGTTAGAATGCCTGAGGAAAGAATCTCTGAATTGAGAGATCACAGCTCTGATACTACAGGCATGTGGTTAGAATGCCTGAGGAAAGAATCTCTGAATTGAGAGATCACAGCTCTGATACTACAGACATGTGGTTAGAATGTCTGAGGAAAGAATCTCTGAATTGAGAGATCACAGCTCTGATACTACAGACATGTGGTTAGAATGCCTGAGGAAAGAATCTCTGAATTGAGAGATCACAGCTCTGATACTACAGACATGTGGTTAGAATGTCTGAGGAAAGAATCTCTGAATTGAGAGATCACAGCTCTGATACTACAGACATGTGGTTAGAATGCCTGAGGAAAGAATCTCTGAATTGAGAGATCACAGCTCTGATACTACAGGCATGTGGTTAGAATGCCTGAGGAAAGAATCTCTGAATTGAGAGATCACAGCTCTGATACTACAGACATGTGGTTAGAATGTCTGAGGAAAGAATCTCTGGATTGAGAGATCACAGCTCTGATACTACAGACATGTGGTTAGAATGCCTGAGGAAAGAATCTCTGAATTGAGAGATCACAGCTCTGATACTACAGACATGTGGTTAGAATGTCTGAGGAAAGAATCTCTGGATTGAGAGATCACAGCTCTGATACTACAGACATGTGGTTAGAATGCCTGAGGAAAGAATCTCTGAATTGAGAGATCACAGCTCTGATACTACAGACATGTGGTTAGAATGTCTGAGGAAAGAATCTCTGAATTGAGAGATCACAGCTCTGATACTACAGACATGTGGTTAGAATGCCTGAGGAAAGAATCTCTGAATTGAGAGATCACAGCTCTGATACTACAGACATGTGGTTAGAATGCCTGAGGAAAGAATCTCTGAATTGAGAGATCACAGCTGTGATACTACAGACATGTGGTTAGAATGCCTGAGGAAAGAATCTCTGAATTGAGAGATCACAGCTCTGATACTACAGGCATGTGGTTAGAATGCCTGAGGAAAGAATCTCTGAATTGAGAGATCACAGCTCTGATACTACAGACATGTGGTTAGAATGCCTGAGGAAAGAATCTCTGAATTGAGAGATCACAGCTCTGATACTACAGACATGTGGTTAGAATGCCTGAGGAAAGAATCTCTGAATTGAGAGATCACAGCTCTGATACTACAGACATGTGGTTAGAATGTCTGAGGAAAGAATCTCTGAATTGAGAGATCACAGCTCTGATACTACAGACATGTGGTTAGAATGTCTGAGGGAAGAATCTCTGAATTGAGAGATCACAGCTCTGATACTACAGACATGTGGTTAGAATGTCTGAGGAAAGAATCTCTGAATTGAGAGATCACAGCTCTGATACTACAGACATGTGGTTAGAATGCCTGAGGAAAGAATCTCTGAATTGAGAGATCACAGCTGTGATACTACAGACATGTGGTGGTTAGAATGTCTGAGGAAAGAATCTCTGAATTGAGAGATCACAGCTCTGATACTACAGACATGTGGTTAGAATGTCTGAGGGAAGAATCTCTGAATTGAGAGATCACAGCTCTGATACTACAGACATGTGGTTAGAATGTCTGAGGAAAGAATCTCTGAATTGAGAGATCACAGCTCTGATACTACAGACATGTGGTTAGAATGTCTGAGGAAAGAATCTCTGAATTGAGAGATCACAGCTCTGATACTACAGGCATGTGGTTAGAATGTCTGAGGAAAGAATCTCTGAATTGAGAGATCACAGCTCTGATACTACAGACATGTGGTTAGAATGTCTGAGGAAAGAATCTCTGAATTGAGAGATCACAGCTCTGATACTACAGACATGTGGTTAGAATGTCTGAGGGAAGAATCTCTGAATTAGGAGATCACAGCTCTGATACTACAGACATGTGGTTAGAATGTCTGAGGAAAGAATCTCTGAATTGAGAGATCACAGCTCTGATACTACAGACATGTGGTTAGAATGTCTGAGGAAAGAATCTCTGAATTGAGAGATCACAGCTCTGATACTATAGACATGAGGTTAGAATGTCTGAGGAAAGAATCTCTGAATTGAGAGATCACAGCTCTGATACTACAGACATGTGGTTAGAATGTCTGAGGAAAGAATCTCTGAATTGAGAGATCACAGCTCTGATACTACAGACATGTGGTTAGAATGTCTGAGGAAAGAATCTCTGAATTGAGAGATCACAGCTCTGATACTACAGACATGTGGTTAGAATGTCTGAGGGAAGAATCTCTGAATTAGGAGATCACAGCTCTGATACTACAGACATGTGGTTAGAATGTCTGAGGAAAGAATCTCTGAATTGAGAGATCACAGCTCTGATACTACAGACATGTGGTTAGAATGTCTGAGGAAAGAATCTCTGAATTGAGAGATCACAGCTCTGATACTACAGACATGTGGTTAGAATGTCTGAGGAAAGAATCTCTGAATTGAGAGATCACAGCTCTGATACTACAGACATGTGGTTAGAATGTCTGAGGGAAGAATCTCTGAATTAGGAGATCACAGCTCTGATACTACAGACATGTGGTTAGAATGTCTGAGGAAAGAATCTCTGAATTGAGAGATCACAGCTCTGATACTACAGACATGTGGTTAGAATGTCTGAGGAAAGAATCTCTGAATTGAGAGATCACAGCTCTGATACTATAGACATGAGGTTAGAATGTCTGAGGAAAGAATCTCTGAATTGAGAGATCACAGCTGTGATACTACAGACATGTGGTTAGAATGTCTGAGGAAAGAATCTCTGAATTGAGAGATCACAGCTCTGATACTACAGACATGTGGTTAGAATGTCTGAGGAAAGAATCTCTGAATTGAGAGATCACAGCTCTGATACTACAGACATGTGGTTAGAATGTCTGAGGGAAGAATCTCTGAATTAGGAGATCACAGCTCTGATACTACAGACATGTGGTTAGAATGTCTGAGGGAAGAATCTCTGAATTGAGAGATCACAGCTCTGATACTACAGACATGTGGTTAGAATGTCTGAGGAAAGAATCTCTGAATTGAGAGATCACAGCTCTGATACTACAGACATGTGGTTAGAATGTCTGAGGGAAGAATCTCTGAATTAGGAGATCACAGCTCTGATACTACAGACATGTGGTTAGAATGTCTGAGGAAAGAATCTCTGAATTGAGAGATCACAGCTCTGATACTACAGACATGTGGTTAGAATGTCTGAGAAAAGAATCGCTGAATTGAGAGATCACAGCTCTGATACTACAGACATGTGGTTAGAATGTCTGAGGAAAGAATCTCTGAATTGAGAGATCACAGCTCTGATACTACAGACATGTGGTTAGAATGTCTGAGGAAAGAATCTCTGAATTGAGAGATCACAGCTCTGATACTACAGACATGTGGTTAGAATGTCTGAGGAAAGAATCGCTGAATTGAGAGATCACAGCTCTGATACTACAGACATGTGGTTAGAATGTCTGAGGAAAGAATCTCTGAATTGAGAGATCACAGCTCTGATACTACAGACATGTGGTTAGAATGTCTGAGAAAAGAATCGCTGAATTGAGAGATCACAGCTCTGATACTACAGACATGTGGTTAGAATGTCTGAGGAAAGAATCTCTGAATTGAGAGATCACAGCTCTGATACTACAGACATGTGGTTAGAATGTCTGAGGAAAGAATCTCTGAATTGAGAGATCACAGCTCTGATACTACAGACATGTGGTTAGAATGTCTGAGGAAAGAATCGCTGAATTGAGAGATCACAGCTCTGATACTACAGAC
The DNA here is from genome assembly GCA_964016885.1 of Eledone cirrhosa. Taxonomy (NCBI): domain Eukaryota; kingdom Metazoa; phylum Mollusca; class Cephalopoda; order Octopoda; family Eledonidae; genus Eledone; species Eledone cirrhosa. Next base: position 22,572,327 of record OZ024765.1, read on the forward strand.
ATGTGGTTAGAATGTCTGAGGAAAGAATCTCTGAATTGAGAGATCACAGCTCTGATACTACAGACATGTGGTTAGAATGTCTGAGAAAAGAATCGCTGAATTGAGAGATCACAGTTCTGATAACTGAAAGAATGACGATATATATTTATCCTTATCGAGCCCTCTTTGGATTTTAGTCTTCAAATTTATTATTATTACTATATATATATATATATATAAATATATATAAATATATATATATAAATATATATATATATATATAAATATAAATATATATATATAAATATATGTAGATAAATCTGTAGATAAATCTGTAGATAAATCTGTAGATAAATAATTTTGTATAATTTTGTACATAGATCTGTTAAATATACATGCCAATTCTAACACATATATATCCCATAAACGATCGTTAAATAATGAACTTTTTTTGTTTAATATAAGGAACTGTTTCATTGTTTTATTCATTATTTTTTTAATATTTTATATATAAATATATATATATATATAGTCATACGGATTGGACACTACCGTATATTTTGGTAGATTTATCTATATATATATATATATATATATATGTAGATAAATCTACCAAAATGTACGGTAGTGTCCAATCTGTATGAAGAACTCAATGTAATCCGAATATCTTGAAAAGAGATGTATTCAAAAAATTTTTTCAGTGAAAAATAACGGAAAACAGAGTCAAGATAAATTAATAAAATAATGAATAAACAAAGAAACAGTTCCTTATATTAAAAAATTAATCATTTTACGATCGTTTCTAGGATATATATGTTAGTGTTGGTATGTATATCATATAGATCTATGTAAAATATCTATAGGATATGCATACCAACACTAACATATATATCCTAGAAACGATCGTAAAATAATGAATTTTTTAATATAAGGAACTGTTTCTTTGTTTATTCATTATTTTATTAATTTATATATATATATATATATATATATATATATATATATATATATACATATAAAATATTTAAAAAATAATGAATAAAACAAAGAAACAGTTCCTTATATTAAACAAAAAAAGTTCATTATTTAACGATCGTTTCTAGGACATATATGTGTTAGAATTGGCATCCAGCCGTAGAAAACCTACCAGATAGTCCTATATGAGCGAGACATGGTCACCCGACCAACCTTGCCTCAAGTGGGACAACTCCCGTCTAACCCATGCTACCGTAAACTTTTGGTAGATTTATCTACATATATATATATATATATTTAGAAACACACAGATACATGCGGACACACACATATATACATGAATGCATCCGCACCCAACTGTGAGTTAAGGGTGCCAACTTCACCGATGTTGCTCAATGAATGACTGGGACAGACCAATTCAGTTTGAACCAGACTGAACCAGTATCAGAGTTAAAAATACATTATGAAGAGAGAAGAAACATTTAGATATAATTAGTAATAAAATGTATCATACCTAAACTGCTCCTAAATTCCTCGACTACGTAGTTTCGTGGCATAAACAAAAACAATATATCAAAGATATAGAGTCCTTGCGAGGTCTGCCGACTTATCAAGAGGATACCTCATTTTACTAGTCTCAAGAACGCGTCTACACGACGTGAGAAAGAATCCCAAAAGGCGGAGGGGGAGACAGTCACGTGATATAACGGTCGAGAAACAGAGCTAAGCCTCCTATAACCACGAAGAAAATACCACGGAGGCGGAGGGGGTATTCATATCGAGGCCGTAGAAGAGGTAGTGAAGAAGGCGAGAAGTATGAGTAATGGAAGCTTTCCAGTTGTCCCCACACTTCAAAGATTGCTCGACCATATATGTAACACTAACAGAAGTCTGACAAGCTTTTGATTCCAGAGTCGTGTCCGATTGACACATATCAAACTTTCAGCTGATCAATTGCGAAACATGTGTCACACCTCAATATATGTAATGAAAATATGACACCTTGTTATTATTATTATTACACTCGGTGGATTGCTAGGGCGGTGGATTGGCAGTAATGGTAGAGGGTCGGACGCCATGCTCTCCAGCATAGTTACGTCCCTTTACGATCTGAGTTCAAATCCCGCCGAGGTTGACTTTGCTTTCATCCTTACAAGGTCGATAAAATAAAGTACCAGTAATGCACTGGATAATTGCTGGCCTTGTGCCTAAAGTAGAAACAATTATTATTATTACACTCTGCTTAGTACAACGTCTATGTACTTACGTATCGAGTGTTCATTCTGGTGAACCTACAGTAACTGGACCTTACAATTTCTAAACTATATATATATATATAATGTACAACAAAAGACTAATATAGAAATGGCTTCTATAGGACTAGAAGTATCTCATTCATGTGAAATATGATTGCATACAAATGAAACAGTTCTAGACCTGTAGAAGCCATTTCTCTATCAAATTTCCGTTGTTGTCACTCTACCTATGTATTGAGTACCTTACTTACTGTGGTTACTCCTGATTTCACTCAGGATCTACATATCATATATATATACACGCATACATATATACATATATATATATATATATATATATATATATATATATATATATATATCCAGTGGGTGTAACTAGGAGTTACTGCAGGTTCACCCGGGTGAGCACTCGATGTTTAGGTTCACTTCTGTGATGATGTGTAGAGCTATACAGAGTGTAAAATATATATATATCATCATCATCATCATCTTCGTTTAATGTCCATCCTCCACGCTAGCATGGGTTAGACGGGAGTTGTCCCACTTGAGGCAAGGTTGGTCGGGTGACCATGTCTTGCTCGTATAGGACTATCTGGTAGGTTTTCTACGGCTGGATGCCCTTCCTAACACCAACCACATTTACAGTGTGGATTGGGAGGTTTTTACCGTGTTACCTACACGGCCACATTACAGCATGGACTGTGTGTTTTGTTGTGACACCTACACGATCTCGATCTCATTATCTCATTTATTTGGACTGGATGTTGTGGTACCAACTTTACAGAGAGAGGGTGGTGTTAGTGGGAGGATAGGGTAGGGTTAGTGGATTGTGGTGTATATTTGGTTAAGAGGTACGTACTGGCTGTAGGTTTTGCTTTGTACATAGGCAAGGCGGGTCTTCTCTATTACTGAGTAGCACCAAAGATCTCGGTCCAGTGACATTGTCTTGGAGAGGTGTAAGTGTGTAAGGTCGGAATTTATCAAATCGTCCCAGGTTTTTCTGGGTCTACCTACTCCATAGCTACCATCAATTTTGATTGCCCTGCACACTTTTATACAGCTGTCATCTTTCATGTGCATCACGTGACCATACCAACGTAGTCTTCTCTCAAGTAAACAGCATCTGATTCCTCTTATTCCTAATTTCTCACTTAGTTCATTTATGATTTGCCATTCACGTATATTACTATTACACATCCAACGGAGCATGCAAGCTTCGTTCCTCTCCAGTCTGCGCAGGTCCTCTGCACGTAATGCCCATGTCTCACTGCCATGTAGCATTGGTCTTCGTATGCAGGCATCATACATCATTCAATCTGCCTTTCATTTTTAGAGAGAAACATTTTGTGGCCAACAGTGGTATAAGCTCTCTGAACTTTTTCTATCCAGTTCTGTACTTTCAGAGCACCCTCCACCACCGCTGACATTGTCACCCAGGTAATGGAAGGTGTCCACTATTTATATAGAACCATCTGGGCAATAGAAGGAGCTAGTATCCTGTGGGCACTTGCTACTTATTGCACCTGAGCACCGGCCACATATAAAATCTACGTTCTTAGATAGTTTACCTGTGATCCCACTACATCTTTTATGTACCCATACTTTGCATTTGGGACATAAAATGGAATTTCTGCCTACTCCTTTCCTACATACTGAGCATGGCCATTTCCCTGAGGGTATCTGTGCCTTATTTTCCTTTCTACAAACTAGAACTTTAGTCTTAGACAAGTTAACTTTAAGGCCTTTTGATTCTAGGCCATGCTTCCATGTTTGGAATTTCTTCTCTAGTTCAGCCATTGATTCAGCTATGGGCGGGTGATCATCTGCGTATAGGAGTTCCCATGGGCAGCCGGTCTTGAACTTCACTATTTATAGCCTGAGGGGCTATAAATAGGGGGCTAAAGACATTCTTCACAATATTCTTCACATTCTTCACAATAGTCATATATATATATATATATATGTATGTATGTATGTATGTATGTATGTATGTATGTATGTATGTATCCCAGTACAACCTGTCTCATGGTCGGGTCGTTGGCGACTAAACTGGCAACCCCACCAAGGTTTCTTGGTGAGGAGG
>OZ024765.1:22579119-22584119 GCA_964016885.1 Eledone cirrhosa
TTTGTGGGTGTTTACCAAGTCAGTTGCCAGGCGTCGGAGCTTCAATGAATCCATGCCCAGGGAAGCAAGGCGCTCAGAGTATGGTAGATGCCTGATGGAGGGTATTCGCTTGGTTGCACGTCTCTGAACAGTTTCCAGGCGGTCAATGTCCTGAGCAAGATAGGGGTTCCAGACTGGTGATGCAAATTCTAAGTGTGGTCGCACCATAGCTGTATACAGCCTTAAATAGATATCTGGAGAGCGGCTGACAAAGGTCTTGCTGAGTGATGCTAAGACACCCTCGGCCCTCTTGACAATTTTAGAGACGTGCCTCGTCCAACGCAAATCGCTGCTGACCGTAATGCCCAGGTCACGTTCACAGGAAGACTTCTTGATATTAGTGCTGTGGAGGGAGTATGTGGACGTTGGGTTTTTACTCCCAAAATGCATGGTGGTGCACTTGTCCACAGCTAGCTTGAGTTGCCAGTCTGAGATCCACTGTTGCATTGTGTCCAGGTCAATACCTCCGTTTCTTCTTTTTTTCCGTCTTTTTTTCTAACTGTGCTTAACACTATAACTAAATAATTATAAACACTTCACTACCAAGGCAGCCTCCTAATTTAATGGTCGCTTATATTATGGTACGTCAAAATTATTTATAAAACTGCTTGTATATTGTATTTTATCTGACGAAGGCATGCCATATTTTTAATATGGTATCCCTGAAATATGTATAATGAAATAAATATGGTTTTATAAATTTAGTTTCCATTTGTTTAATATCGTATATATATATATATATTTTAAATATGTTAATTATTTTCAATTGAACCAGATCAATAATGATATATAATCATCTGATCCAGAAATATTATATGGAGTAGCGAAACAATTGTAAACGGACATTTCTATGCGCCAAAGCATAATATTAATAATAATTGTTTCTACTTTAGGCACAAGGCCAGCAAATACCCAGTACATTACTGGTACTTTATTTTATCGACCCCGTAAGGATGAAAGGCAAAGTCAACTTCAAATCCCGCCGAGGTTGACTTTGCCTTTCATCCTTACAGGGTCGATAAAATAAAGTACCAGTAATGCACTGGATAATTGCTGGCCTTGTGCCTAAAGTAGAAACAATTATTATTAATATTATGCTTTGGCGCATAGAGTTACGGCCCTTGCCATTCTGAGTTCAAATCTCGCCGAGGTTAACTTTGCCTTTCATCCTTACGGGGTCGATAAAATAAAGTACCAATAATACACTGGGTATTTGCTGGCCTTGTGCCTAAAGTAGAAACAATTATTATTAATATTATTATTATTATTCTCTACATTCCTTACATCAAACTAAAATATGTTGACAATCTTTTAATAATGTCTTCCTTGTGAAATTTGTGGTCTTGTTTTGCTTAACTAATGAATATTTCCAGCTCTGCGCACATAACCTCTGCATGAACCCAGCCACCTAGCTGCTTTCTACTGCATATTGCACATTGAGCACATGCCTTTACGCTTTGGCTTCTAACTAACTCACCAATCTCTCCTCTCATATCTCCTCTACTATCTCCATCTCTCTCTTTAAGATTGGTTACTCTTGAACTGTGTATATTTATATATATATATAGTATTAAGGATACTATTTATGGTTATGTATATACTAAAACCTTTTATAGTTATATATATTTTAAACCCTAAATAGTGAAAGACAGTAATTTATTACTACCTTATTACCAGTAAGATAAATAGCTCAATGTAATATCATCAGTTGTTCTACAGAGCAGTTATATAGAAATTACATGAATCAAAGTTCTGTTCAAACCATTTATTTGCTTACAATTGTTTCTTCCAAATCGAGGTTTGGAGTCTCCGGAGCAATTTTTCAATGATTGTTTACATACATGACCTCCTTTCCAACACAAGAGACATACAGATACACATGTATATATTGATGCACAGTGAGGTGACATCCATTATAATATTTTAGCAGGGCAATTTACATTCAAAGATTAAAGTCATATTAAAAGAAAACAAAATTAAAGTTAAAATACAACATCGGCAGTTTACGAAGATAATGCAAGAGGATAGTTAGAAGTAGTTAGTGTATGCAATAGTTACACGTGGGGCATGCACGTGTGTCTTATTTATATAACATTATTGTGCGGCAGGGTGTTATATGTAATACAAGCACTTTAAGCGGGCAATCAAGAGTATTATGGGGGTTGTATTGGTAAAGTATTTTTTTATATGTATGATATAGAAGCTTGTGTGTAGAGAAATATTAAAAATATTAAAAATATTAAAAATGCGAAGCAAAACAATGTTATGGTTTTCATATACACCACCATTTTCACAATCCAGGAAACGTAATATATAGATTATATGTCCTTCACATAATCTACGATGATTCAATATTGGATGCTTGATGAATTATGTTAGAATATTACAGCTCGTTCTTTAATGCAATTTAATCCAATTTTTGTTTTCTTTTAATATGACTTTAATTTTTGAATGTAAATTGCCATGCTAAAATATTATAATGGATGTCACCCCACTGTGCATCAATATATACATATGTTTCTGTATGTCTCTTGTGTTGGAAAGGAGGTCATGTATGTAAACAATCATTGAAAAATTGCTCCGAAGACTCCAAACCTCGGTTTGGACGAAACAATTGTAAGCGAATAAATGGTTTGAACAGAACTTTGATTCATGTAATTTCTATATAATTTCTATATATATATATATATATGCTTGGGAGGGTCATATTGTTATATTATTGCCAGAAATAATAATTGTTTCTACTTACGGTACAAAGCCAACAATTACCCAGTGTATTACTGGTACTTTATTTTCTCGACCCCGTAAAGATGAAAGGCAAAGTTTACCTTGGCAGGATTTGAACTCAGAATGGTAAGGGCCGTAACTCTATGCGTTAAAGCACGGTGTCGGACACTCTACCGATACTGCCATAGAACACACTCACTGTCTGGTTTGGGTTGGTTTTCACTTCTGTATCTTTTATATCTCCAGCGTAAACTTTGCAATACAATGGGAAGAAACATAATAGTACCACTGATGATGTCGCAGATGTGCAACGAAAGAACTTTGATAGACTGTATATATTTATATTTGTATTTTTAACCGTTGATCAATCAATGATAAACATTGATTGCCAAATAGATTAACTGTGGAGATATAAAAGATACAGAAGCGAAAACCAACCAAACAGTGAGTGTGTTCTGTTATCATTTCTGGCAATATTATTACAACAATATGACCCTCCCCAAATATGACAATATATATATATATATATATATATATATATATATAAGATCAAAAGATGGTTAAAGGAGTTCCATGTATTTTATTATGCGCATTTCAAAAACAAACATCATCATGTAATAATATTTGTGTTTTCATCAGATAAAACAGGAGAATATGATATGAAGGCTAAAAAACACTTGTGGATAGTGCAGTTTTAAATCAACATATCATATGTTGATTTAAAACTGCACTATCCACAAGTGTTTTTTAGCCTTCATATCATGTTCTCCTGTTTTATCTGATGAAAACACAAATATTATTGCATGATGATGTTTGTTTTTGAAATGCACATAAAAAAATACATGGAACTCCTTTAACCATCTTTTGATCTTATATTATGTATACTCCAGTCCTACAAACTGTAGAGTGCTTCTTATCCGATATCTGCATTGCTTTATTGTACTACAATAAAACTCACCTCCTATATATATATATATATATATATATATATATATATATATAGTATTAATTATACTATTTATGGTTATGTAAATACAAAAACCTTTTGCAGTTATATATATTTTTATACAAACCCTAAATAGTGGTAGGCAGTAATATATTACTACCTTATTACCAGTAAGTTAAGTAGCTCAATGTAAAAACATCAGTTGATTTACAGAGCAGTTATATGAAATATAAGAATCAAAGAACTGATGTTTTGAACAGTTCTTTAATTCTTATAATTCATATATATATATATAAATATATATATATATATATTGTGTGTGTCTGCATGTATCTGTGTGTTTCTAAATATATTGTTAATAACTCCCTCTGGTCGAGCAATCTTTGAAGTGTGGGGACAGCTGGAAACCTTCCATTACTCATACTTCTCGCCTCCTTCACCACCTCTTCTACGGCCTCGATATAAATACCCCCTCCGCCTCCGTGGTATTTTCTTCGGGGTTATAAGAGGCTTAGCTCTGTTTCTCGACCGTTATATCGCGTGACTATCTCCCCCTCCGCCTTTTGGGATTCTTTCTCACGTCGTGTAGACGCGTTCTTGAGACTAGTAAAATGAGGTATCCTCTTGATAAGTCGGCAGACCTCGCAAGGACTCTATATCTTTGATATATTGTTTTTGTTTATGCCACGAAACTACGTAGTCGAGGAATTTAGAAGCAGTTTAGGTATGATACATTTTATTACTAATTATATCTAAATGTTTCTTCTCTCTTCATAATATATATATATATATATATATATATATAGAGAGAGAGAGAGAGAGAGAGCAGGGGAGTTATATATATATATTTATTACTTTATGGATCCGAAACTTGGACAGGAACATCACAACTTGAGAGGAGATTGGATGGCACATATGCCCGCCTCTTAATGAGAGTGCAAAACCTATCCTGGAAGCAACATCCCACCTTGTCTAAAATCTATGGCAAACTCCCTCGAGCCTCTGCCCTTCTAAAATCCCGGAGAGCTCAATTTGCTGGCCTCTGTCACCGTGCCAGCAATGAAATCATATCCGCTCTCTTGCTCTGGAGCCCTGACTCCAGCCTGACTAGGAGTAGGAAGCTGTCATTCCCTGACGTTATCTCTAGGGATACGGGAATCAGCAGACAGGACCTGGGGGCAGCGATGGGGGACAGGGGACTCTGGGGCATGAGAGTGAGATCCATCATCTCGACAGTAGTCGACGAGTGATGATGATGATATGTATATATATATATGTCAATGTCACT
>OZ024765.1:22594119-22599119 GCA_964016885.1 Eledone cirrhosa
TGTAATGTGACCCATACGCTGACTTTCCTCCTTTCTTTCTTTCTTCTTTTTTTTTCTCTTTGACGGAGAGGTGGTAGTACATTATAAGCCTTCGCCCCCTCACCAGATGGCCATTAGTAGACTGAGTAGCCAACACTTGAGGGCGACTGACTGAGGTGAAGGCAGCTAGTTGGTCAGTCGTCCTCTTTGTCTTTGATTTTCGGACCCATGGATTTTATCTGTTATGTTCCTTTGTTATATTTCGCATACCTGATGATATCACCGGATTCATACGGAACCCGGTCATTGAAATGATCATAGTATAATAAACCTTTCAAGGATTTACACCAGTCCAGCCCCCTGTTATTTTATTTATAATAATCAACTCCGTATTTGCACCACCAACTACACAAATGAAGGCGGGTGAGCTGCACTACGTTGAGTACTCTCCATAATATTACATCAAGATTGACCATACGGAATGATCAATTCTATCCAGTGGTGGACCATCAAACCTATATATATATATATATATATATATATATATATAGAGAGAGAGAGAGAGAGAGAGAGAGAGAGAGAGAGAGAGAGAGAGTGAGAGAGAGAGAGAGGCTCATGGCTTAGTGGTTAGAGCATTGGCCTTGCAATCGAAAGGTTGTGAGTTCAATTCTTGGACCGGGCGATGTGTTGTTTCCTTGAGCAAGACACTTTATTTCACATTGCTCCAGTTTACTCAGCTGTAGAAATGAGATGATAGGGACTGGGGTCCATATCATTCCACTGCAAAGTGGTTGTGGAGGTGCCACGGCAAAAAAGCACCCACCACTCACTGGTTGGTGTTAGGAAGGGCATCCAGCTGTAGAAATCAAGCCAGAATCAGTTCCTGTCCCACCCTTGCAAGCAGGGAAAAAGTGGACGTATGATGAAATGATGATGAAATATACATATATATATATATATTGTTATACTTGGGGAGGGTCATATTTGTGTAATATTGCCAGAATTAATAACAGAACACACTCACTGTTTGGTTGGTTTTCGCTTTTCGCTTCTGTGTCTTTTATATCGGTAATCTAATTTATTCGGTCCTCAATGTTGCCAACGGTCAAAAATACAGATATAATATAGACACAAACACATATATATAGTTTATCAAAGTTCTTTCGTTGCACATCTGCAACATCGTCAGTGGTGCTATTGTTTCCTCCCGTTATATTGTGTTTTGTATTTTCTACGCCATCTTTATTTAGTCTGTTTATATATTTATTTATTTGTTTATTTTATTTTGTCTTCTTTGCGCATGCGTTTGCGTGTGTGTATAGTGTTTTGTTTGATGTGTGTTCATGATTGGGTGACTGTGTATTGGTTAATGTATTCTATCTTTACTAGTGTGTGTTTATATGTGTTTGTTGTTATTGTGCTTGTGTATGTATTTATTTATTTATCTATTTATTTATTTATTTATACTTCTCTTAGGTCAGTGTTGTTTGTTTGGGTATTGTTGTTATTCCATTCATTCTTTCTGTTTAGGCTTGGCCTTCTAAGTTCTATATCACTGGCATCTGATTTGCCTATCTGCTGGGTCATTTCTATGTTTAGATATTATTCCAATTTCTATGTTGTCTATGTTACCATCGTGTTGTTGTCTGGCATGTGTATATATATATATATATATATATATATATATATATACACATATATATATACACATATATATAAATATTTCGTTTCTGAATTTGTTTAGCAAGATTCTTTATCTGAAAACGTGTGTTGAAACCGATATTGTTGTACTTTGGGAGGGTCATGTTGCCAATAAGAAACACACGCACCAGTTGCTTTCACTTCAATTTATTATAAATTAAATTTATAAATTTAAGAAATTTATAAATTTCCGGTTGGTTGGTTCCACAACCGGATCGTTGTTCATATGTTGTCAAAGTTCTTCCGTCACACATTCTGTGACTTCTTCAGTGACTGGGGATTCTTTTCTTTGTTTTGTGCCTCTCATTTGTTCTGTCCTACGCCATCTTGTTTTTGTATACCACACCACACCACACTAAACTACACCACACCACACCACACTACACTACACCACACCACACCACCACACTACACCACCACACCACACTACACTACACTACACTACACTACACCACCACACTACACTACACTACACCACACCACACTACACTATACCACACTACACTACACCACACGACACCACACCACACCACACTACACTACACCGCACTACACCACACGACACTACACCACACCACACCACACTAAACCACACCACACTACACCAGACTACACCACACTACATCACCACACCACACCACACTACACCACACTACACTATACACACTACACTACACCACACTACACTGCACCACACCAAACCAAACCACACTACACCACCACACTACACTACATCACACCACACTACATCACCACACCACACCACACTAAACTACACCACACTACACTACACTACACCACACTACACTACATTACAACACACCACACTACACTACACCACATTACATTACACCACACTACACCACACTACATTACACTACACCACACCACACCACACTACACTACACTACACTACACCACACTACACCACACTACACTACACCACACCATACCACACTACACCACACCACACCAGCACACTACACTACACCACAACACCACACCACACCACCACACTACACTACACCACAGCACATCACTACCACCACACTACACAACACTACACTACACTACACCACACCACACCACACTACACCATACCACATTACACTACACCACACCACACCACCACACTACACCACACCACCACACCACCACACCACCACACCACACCACCACACCTCTACATCACACCACCACACCACACCACACCACACCACACTACACCACACTACACTACATTACACCACACTACACCACACCACACTACACCACACCACACTACTCTACACCACACCACACTACACTACATTACACTACACCCCACCACACTACACCACACCACACCACACTACACCACACTACACCATACCACACTACACTACACCACACTACACCACACTACACCACACTACACTACACCACACTACACCACACCACACTACACCACACCACCACACCTCCACACCACACTACTCTACACCACACCACACTACACTACATTACACTACACCCCACCACACTACACCACACTACACCACACCACACCACACTACACCACACCACACTGCACCACACTACAGCTCATATAAACTTAACTCACTTTCAGATACTTATCCTCCATAAACTCTTGTTTTTCACTTTCCCTAACTTGCCTTCTTTACAGACTTCTCTTTCTGATTTACTTTTATTTTTATTTTTTACTTTATTTTTACTCAACATCCACCAGTGAACCCCCCCCTCCCCCATCCCTGCTTTTTGGTTTACTTTATATCTTCACAATTTTATATATTTTACTTCCCCCTTTTCGTTCACTACCTGATAACACATGTCACTTGCGTTTTCAACTCCAGATATATTCTGTTGTCCCTCAGCCGCTTTTATGTATGTTTACTTGCGTATAATTTGTACTCATTTATTCATACGGCTGGTTATTTTTATATTGTATGCGTGTAAGTATTGTGTGCATGTGTGTGTATACGTGTTTGTGTATGTATACGAATGCATTCGTATGTGCGCGTGTATGTGTATATGTGTGTGTGTATGTGTGTTTTTATATCTATGTTTTTTCATGCTTATATATGTGTGTGTGTATATATATGTGTGTGTGTGTATATGTATGTGTGTGTATATATATATATATATATATATATACGTTATTCCGGGTTGAATCGGAGGTAACCACAGTAACCACAGATTCCTGATGATTTCTAATGAATGAAACAGTTCTAGTCCTGTAGAATCTCATCTATATTAAAACTATATATATATATATATATATGGTTGCGTGCGTGCGTGTGATTAGATGTACATGTATGTATATATATGTGCTTCGTGTGTATGTATGCGCGCTTTTGTATGTATGTATGCATGTATGTGCTTTTGTCTGTACGTATTTATATATTTATATATATATATGTGTGTATACGAACCTCTGTATGTTTTCTATTTTTTCTATTGTTACTTTATAATTGATAACCCCTCCCTCTTACTTTCTCTTTGATTTAATTTTTTTATTCTCATATATTATTTTTCATTTTTTCATTTTCATATTTTATATTTTTTTATATATATATCGACCTTCAGCCTGACACTGCTTTGACTGACACACTCCCTTCCCTGTATATATCACATGCATGTATGTGGTTGCGCGCGTGTGTGTGTTTATACGCGTGCTTTCATACTTGTATGTGTATATATTTCAATCCTTAGTCCCTGAGTCTGTATGTACGCTAACTCTATTATCTTACAATTTCTTTTTTCAACATATATTATATACGTATTTGTGGTCACACATACACTGATATGCTTGCCCTCATGTATGTACTTACGCACATATTTTTTCACTATACACATGCATTTGTACATACACACATATGTACATTTGTAGGTGTACATACACACATTTATATACATACCCTTACTATATTCCCTTATTTTATTTTTATATATCTCTTATATATTTTTTTGCCCATTAAACTTTTGCCTTTCTTGAGGAGATTTTTCAAATATTTCACTGTTTTAAATTGCCTTGTCTGACGAACGAATGAGGACGTTTCTTGTATTCGTCTTATTCGGGAAACCTCTGGTAATGAGGTAATTATATTGTATTGTTTATTATATATATATATATATATATATATATATATATATATATATATATATATATATATATATATATAAATGAAGTAATTCCGTCGGAAAGGTCCAGCAAAAAAGAGTGCTCTATGTAGGTTACAGAGCTTATTAGTTATGTAATAAACAACATAAGATAATTATTTCATTTACCAGTGGTTTCTTGAAAGCAACCAAAATTGCTT
>OZ024765.1:22613109-22623109 GCA_964016885.1 Eledone cirrhosa
TGTTGTAGTGTCATATGCTGTAGTGTCATATATGTTGAAGTGTCATATGTAGTAGTGTCATATGCTGAGTGTCATATGCTGTAGTGTCACTATGCTGTAGGTGTCATATGTTTGTAGTGTCATATGCTGTAGTGTCATATGCTGTAGTGTCATATGTTGTAGTAGTCATATGCTGTAGTGTCATATGCTAGTAAGTGTCATAGCTGTAGTGTCATATATGCTGTAGTGTCATATGCTGTAGGTCATATGTTGTAGTGTCATATGCTGTAGTGTCATATGTTGTAGTGTCATATGCTGTAGTGTCATATGTTGTAGTGTCATATGCTGTAGTGTCATATATGCTAGTAGTGTCATATGCTGTCAGTGTCATATGCTGTAGTGTCATATGCTGTAGTGTTCATATGCTGTAGAGTCATATGCTGTAGTGTCATATGCTGTAGTGTCATATGCTGTAGTGTCATATGCTGTAGTGGTCATATGCTGTAGTGTCATATGCTGTAGTGTCATATGCTGTAGTGTCATATGCTGTAGTGTCATATGCTGTAGTGTCATATGCTTGTAGTGTCATATGCTGTAGTGTCATATGCTGTAGTGTCATATGCTGTAGTGTCATATGCTGTAGTGTCATATGCTGTAGTGTCAATATGCTGTAGTGTCATATGTTGTAGTGTCATATGCTGTAGTGTCATATGCTGTAGTGTCATATGCTGTAGTGTCATATATGCTGTAGTGTCATATGCTGTAGTGTCATATGCTGTAGTGTCATATGCTTGTAGTGTCATATGCTGTAGTGTCATATGCTGTAGTGTCATATGCTGTAGTGTCATATATGCTGTAGTGTCATATGCTGTAGTGTCATATGCTGTAGTGTCATATGCTGTAGTGTCATATGCTGTAGTGTCATATGCTGTAGTGTCATATGCTGTAGTGTCATATGCTGTAGTGTCATATGCTGTAGTGTCATATGCTGTAGTGTCATATATGCTGTAGTGTCATATGCTGTAGTGTCATATGCTGTAGTGTCATATGCTGTAGTGTCATATGCTGTAGTGTCATATGCTGTAGTGTCATATGCTGTAGTGTCATATGCTGTAGTGTCATATGCTGGTAGTGTCATATGCTGTAGTGTCATATGCTGTAGTGTCATATGTTAGTGTCATATGCTGTAGTGTCATATGCTTAGTGTCATATGCTGTAGTGTCATATGCTGTAGTGTCATATGCTGTAGTGTCATATGCTGTAGTGTCATATGCTGTAGTGTCATATGCTGTAGTGTCATATGCTGTAGTGTCATAATGCTGTAGTGTCATATGCTGTAGTGTCATATGCTGTAGTGTCATATGCTGTAGTGTCATATGCTGTAGTGTCATATGCTGTAGTGTCATATATGCTGTAGTGTCATATGCTGTAGTGTCATATGCTGTAAGTGTCATATATGCTGTAGTGTCATATGCTGTAGTGTCATATGCTGTAGTGTCATATGCTGTAGTGTCATATGCTGTAGTGTCATTGCTGAGTCATATGCTGTAGTGTCATATGCTGTAGTGTCATATGCTGTAGTGTCATATGCTGTAGTGTCATATGCTGTAGTGTCATATGCTGTAGTGTCATATGCTGTAGTGTCATATGCTGTAGTGTCATATGCTGTAGTGTCATATGCTGTAGTGTCATATGCTGTAGTGTCATATGCTGTAGTGTCATATGCTGTAGTGTCATATATGCTGTAGTGTCATATGCTTGTAGTGTCATATGCTGTAGTGTCATATGCTGTAGTGTCATATGCTGTAGTGTCATATGCTGTAGTGTCATATGCTGTAGTGTCATATATGCTGTAGTGTCATATGCTGTAGTGTCATATGCTGTAGTGTCATATGCTGTAGTGTCATATGCTGTAGTGTCATATGCTGTAGTGTCATATGCTGTAGTGTCATATGCTGTAGTGTCATATGCTGTAGTGTCATATGCTGTAGTGTCATATGCTGTAGTGTCATATGCTGTAGTGTCATATGCTGTAGTGTCATATGCTGTAGTGTCATATGCTGTAGTGTCATATGCTGTAGTGTCATATGCTGTAGTGTCATATGCTGTAGTGTCATATATGCTGTAGTGTCATATGCTGTAGTGTCATATGCTGTAGTGTCATATGCTGTAGTGTCATATGCTGTAGTGTCATATGCTGTAGTGTCATATGCTGTAGTGTCATATGCTGTAGTGTCATATGCTGTAGTGTCATATGCTTGTAGTGTCATATGCTGTAGTGTCATATGCTGTAGTGTCATATATGTAGTGTCATATGCTGTAGTGTCATATGCTTGTAGTGTCATATGCTGTAGTGTCATATGCTGTAGTGTCATATGCTGTAGTGTCATATTGCTGTAGTGTCATATGCTGTAGTGTCATATGCTGTAGTGTCATATGCTGTAGTGTCATATGCTGTAGTGTCATATTGCTGTAGTGTCATATGCTGTAGTGTCATATTGCTGTAGTGTCATATGCTGTAGTGTCATATGCTGTAGTGTCTATGCTTGTAGTGTCATATGCTGTAGTGTCATATGCTGTAGTGTCATATGCTGTAGTGTCATATGTTGTAGTGTCATATGCTGTAGTGTCATATGCTGTAGTGTCATATGCTGTAGTGTCATATGCTGTAGTGTCATATGCCTGTAGTGTCATATGCTGTAGTGTCATATATGCTGTAGTGTCATATGCTGTAGTGTCATATGCTGTAGTGTCATATGCTGTAGTGTCATATGCTGTAGTGTAATATGCTGTAGTGTCATATGCTGTAGTGTCATATGCTGTAGTGTCATATGCTGTAGTGTCATATGCTGTAGTGTCATATGCTGTAGTGTCATATGCTGTAGTGTCATATGCTGTAGTGTCATATGCTGTAGTGTCATATGCTGTAGTGTCATATGCTGTAGTGTCATATGCTGTAGTGTCATATGCTGTAGTGTCATATGCTGTAGTGTCATATATGCTGTAGTGTCATATGCTGTAGTGTCATATGCTGTAGTGTCATATGCTGTAGTGTCATATGCTGTAGTGTCATATGCTGTAGTGTCATATGCTGTAGTGTCATATGCTGTAGTGTCATATGCTGTAGTGTCATATGCTGTAGTGTCATATGCTGTAGTGTCATATGCTGTAGTGTCATATGCTGTAGTGTCATATGCTGTAGTGTCATATGCTGTAGTGTCATATGCTGTAGTGTCATATGCTGTAGTGTCATATGCTGTAGTGTCATATGCTGTAGTGTCATATGCTGTAGTGTCATATATGCTGTAGTGTCATATGCTGTAGTGTCATATGCTGTAGTGTCATATGCTGTAGTGTCATATGCTGTAGTGTCAATATGCTGTAGTGTCATATGCTGTAGTGTCATATGCTGTAGTGTCATATTGCTGTAGTGTCATATGCTGTAGTGTCATATGCTGTAGTGTCATATGCTGTAGTGTCATATGCTGTAGTGTCATATGCTGTAGTGTCATATGCTGTAGTGTCATATATGCTGTAGTGTCATATGCTGTAGTGTCATATGCTGTAGTGTCATATGCTGTAGTGTCATATGCTGTAGTGTCATATGCTGTAGTGTCATATGCTGTAGTGTCATATGCTGTAGTGTCATATGCTGTAGTGTCATATGCTGTAGTGTCATATGCTGTAGTGTCATATATGCTGTAGTGTCATATGCTGTAGTGTCATATGCTTGTAGTGTCATATGCTGTAGTGTCATATGCTGTAGTGTCATATGCTTGTAGTGTCATATGCTGTAGTGTCATATGCTGTAGTGTCATATGCTGTAGTGTCATATGCTGTAGTGTCATATATGCCTGTAGTGTCATATGCTGTAGTGTCATATTGCTGTAGTGTCATATGTTGTAGTGTCATATGCTGTAGTGTCATATGCTGTAGTGTCATATATGCTGTAGTGTCATATGCTGTAGTGTCATATGCTTGTAGTGTCATATGTTGTAGTGTCATATGTCTGTAGTGTCATATGCTTGTAGTGTCATATGCTGTAGTGTCATATGCTGTAGTGTCATATGCTGTAGTGTCATATGCTGCAGTGTCATATATGCTGTAGTGTCATATGCTGTAGTGTCATATGCTGTAGTGTCATATGTTGTAGTGTCATATGCTGTAGTGTCATATGCTGTAGTGTCATATGCTGTAGTGTCATATGCTGTAGTGTCATATGCTGTAGTGTCATATGCTGTAGTGTCATATGCTGTAGTGTCATATGCTTGTAGTGTCATATGCTGTAGTGTCATATGCTGTAGTGTCATATGTTGTAGTGTCATATGCTGTAGTGTCATATGCTGTAGTGTCATATGCTGTAGTGTCATATGCTGTAGTGTCATATGTTGTAGTGTCATATGTTGTAGTGTCATATGCTGTAGTGTCATATGTTGTAGTGTCATATGTTGTAGTGTCATATGTCTGTAGTGTCATATGTTGTAGTGTCATATGCTGTAGTGTCATATGCTGTAGTGTCATATGCTGTAGTGTCATATGCTGTAGTGTCATATGTGCTGTAGTGTCATATGCTGTAGTGTCATAATGCTGTAGTGTCATATGTTGTAGTGTCATATGCTGTAGTGTCATATGTTGTAGTGTCATATGTTGTAGTGTCATATGTTGTAGTGTCATATGCTGTAGTGTCATATGCTGTAGTGTCATATGCTGTAGTGTCATATGCTGTAAGTGTCATATATGCTGTAGTGTCATATGCTGTAGTGTCATATGCTGTAGTGTCATATGCTGTAGTGTCATATGCTGTAGTGTCATATGCTGTAGTGTCATATGCTGTAGTGTCATATGCTGTAGTGTCATATGCTGTAGTGTCATATGCTGTAGTGTCATATGCTTGTAGTGTCATATGTTGTAGTGTCATATGCTGTAGTGTCATATGCTGTAGTGTCATATGCTGTAGTGTCATATGCTGTAGTGTCATATGCTGTAGTGTCATATGCTGTAGTGTCATATGCTGTAGTGTCATATGGTTGTAGTGTCATATGCTTGTAGTGTCATATGTTGTAGTGTCATATGTTGTAGTGTCATATGCTGTAGTGTCATATGCTGTAGTGTCATATGCTGTAGTGTCATATGTTGTAGTGTCATATGCTGTAGTGTCATATGCTGTAGTGTCATATGCTGTAGTGTCATTATGCTGTAGTGTCATATGTTGTAGTGTCATATGCTGTAGTGTCATATGCTGTAGTGTCATATGCTGTAGTGTCATATGTTGTAGTGTCATATATGCTGTAGTGTCATATGCTGTAGTGTCATATGTTGTAGTGTCATATGCTGTAGTGTCATATGCTGTAGTGTCATATGCTTGTAGTGTCATATGCTGTAGTGTCATATGCTGTAGTGTCATATGCTGTAGTGTCATATGCTGTAGTGTCATATGCTGTAGTGTCATATGCTGTAGTGTCATATGCTGTAGTGTCATATGCTGTAGTGTCATATGTTGTAGTGTCATATGCTGTAGTGTCATATGCTGTAGTGTCATATGCTGTAGTGTCATAATGCTGTAGTGTCATATGCTGTAGTGTCATATGCTGTAGTGTCATATGCTGTAGTGTCATATGCTTGTAGTGTCATATGCTGTAGTGTCATATGCTGTAGTGTCATATGCTGTTAGTGTCATATGCTGTAGTGTCATATGCTGTAGTGTCATATGCTGTAGTGTCATATGCTGTAGTGTCATATGCTGTAGTGTCATATGCTGTAGTGTCATATTGCTGTAGTGTCATATGCTGTAGTGTCATATGCTGTAGTGTCATATGCTGTAGTGTCATATGCTGTAGTGTCATATGCTGTAGTGTCATATGCTGTAGTGTCATATGCTGTAGTGTCATATGCTGTAGTGTCATATGCTGTAGTGTCATATGCTGTAGTGTCATATGCTGTAGTGTCATATGCTGTAGTGTCATATGCTGTAGTGTCATATGCTGTAGTGTCATATGCTGTAGTGTCATATGCTGTAGTGTCATATGCTGTAGTGTCATATGCTGTAGTGTCATATGCTGTAGTGTCATATGCTGTAGTGTCATATGCTGTAGTGTCATATGCTGTAGTGTCATATGCTGTAGTGTCATATGCTGTAGGTCATATGCTGTAGTGTCATATGCTGTAGTGTCATATGCTGTAGTGTCATATGCTGTAGTGTCATATGCTGTAGTGTCATATGCTGTAGTGTCATATGCTGTAGTGTCATATGTTGTAGTGTCATATGCTGTAGTGTCATATTGCTGTAGTGTCATATATGCTGTAGTGTCATATGCTGTAGTGTCATATGCTGTAGTGTCATATGCTGTAGTGTCATATGCTGTAGTGTCATATGCTGTAGTGTCATATGCTGTAGTGTCATATATGCTGTAGTGTCATATGTTGTAGTGTCATATGCTGTAGTGTCATATGCTGTAGTGTCATATGCTGTAGTGTCATATGCTGTAGTGTCATATGCTGTAGTGTCATATGCTGTAGTGTCATATATGCTGTAGTGTCATATGCTGTAGTGTCATATGCTGTAGTGTCATATGCTGTAGTGTCATATGCTGTAGTGTCATATGCTGTAGTGTCATATATGCTGTAGTGTCATATGCTGTAGTGTCATATGCTGTAGTGTCATATGTCTGTAGTGTCATATGCTGTAGTGTCATATGCTGTAGTGTCATATGCTTGTAGTGTCATAT
Organism: Eledone cirrhosa; assembly: GCA_964016885.1. Taxonomy (NCBI): domain Eukaryota; kingdom Metazoa; phylum Mollusca; class Cephalopoda; order Octopoda; family Eledonidae; genus Eledone; species Eledone cirrhosa. Next base: position 22,619,814 of record OZ024765.1, read on the forward strand.
GCTGTAGTGTCATATATGCTGTAGTGTCATATGCTGTAGTGTCATATGCTGTAGTGTCATATGCTGTAGTGTCATATTGCTTGTAGTGTCATATGCTGTAGTGTCATATGCTTGTAGTGTCATATGCTGTAGTGTCATATGCTGTAGTGTCATATGCTGTAGTGTCATATGCTGTAGTGTCATATGTTGTAGTGTCATATGCTTGTAGTGTCATATGTTGTAGTGTCATATGCTGTAGTGTCATATGCTGTAGTGTCATATGCTGTAGTGTCATATGCTGTAGTGTCATATGTCTGTAGTGTCATATGTTGTAGTGTCATATGTTGTAGTGTCATATGCTGTAGTGTCATATGCTGTAGTGTCATATGCTGTAGTGTCATATGCTGTAGTGTCATATGTTGTAGTGTCATATGTTGTAGTGTCATATGTTGTAGTGTCATATGCTGTAGTGTCATATTGCTGTAGTGTCATATGCTGTAGTGTCATATGCTGTAGTGTCATATGCTGTAGTGTCATATGCTGCAGTGTCATATGCTGTAGTGTCATATATGCTGTAGTGTCATATGCTGTAGTGTCATATGTTGTAGTGTCATATATGCTGTAGTGTCATATGTTGTAGTGTCATATATGCTGTAGTGTCATATGCTGTAGTGTCATATGCTGTAGTGTCATATATGCTGTAGTGTCATATATGCTGTAGTGTCATATGCTGTAGTGTCATATGTTGTAGTGTCATATATGCTGTAGTGTCATATGTTGTAGTGTCATATGCTGTAGTTGTCATATGCTGTAGTGTCATATGCTGTAGTGTCATATGTTGTAGTGTCATATGTTGTAGTGTCATATGTTGTAGTGTCATATGCTGTAGTGTCATATGCTGTAGTGTCATATGTTGTAGTGTCATATGTTGTAGTGTCATATGTTGTAGTGTCATATGTGTAGTGTCATATGTGTAGTGTCATATGTTGTAGTGTCATATGCTGTAGTGTCATATGTTGTAGTGTCATATGCTGTAGTGTCATATGCTTGTAGTGTCATATGCTGTAGTGTCATATGCTGTAGTGTCATATGCTGTAGTGTCATATGCTGTAGTGTCATATGCTGTAGTGTCATATGCTGTAGTGTCATATGCTGTAGTGTCATATGCTGTAGTGTCATATATGCTGTAGTGTCATATGCTGTAGTGTCATATATGCTGTAGTGTCATATGCTGTAGTGGTCATATGCTGTAGTGTCATATGCTGTAGTGTCATATGCTGCAGTGTCATACATCTAATTCCTTGTCCTATCACCAGCCTTTTGATCTTTGGTCTTCTGTTCCATTTTGCCAATATTTTCCAGTTATTTTTCTTTGTTTTGGGAGTCTTTATTGTTGCAGCTCTTCACATTCCCCCTTTGTAGCTGCTTGGTCACAGCTTTATGAGACTTTCTTCCAAATTAATGTCTATTCCTCAGCACCATTTTTTTGCTTGCAGCTTCTAAATCATTATAATTTATCTGAAAATTAATTATTTTTCTGTTAATGATGAATGTAAATTGAATCAAATTTTGTTGACTAAGGACCCACATTATTAATTGTTGCTTATGTGACGGAGGGGGGGGGGGTGATAGGGTTAGCAATATCTTGTCGATCTTATCAATATTCCAGGGCTGCAGCATGGACGCTTCTAACTTGACCCCCTGTCAAGAAAAGTTTAGTGAAAGAGGACAGCAATATATTCATGTCTGGCAGAACCAGATCTAGTCAAGCTCTGTAACCGACACTCTTGTGGACATGATAAGAAAACTGTGTTAACTTTCAGTGATTTTAAGAAACAACAACCAAAACATAAAATTTTGTTGATTAAGGACTCATTGTATCAACTTTCAGCTATCTTTTGGAAACAACAACAAAAGAACTAACAGAAATGAATATGCAAAACAATATTACAAAAGGTTTCACAAAAGAGACTTTTAGTAGTGTTGCCATAAATCAAAACACATGTCATTCACTTTCTTTGCTTTCTTTATCTCTTTTCTTTCTCTCTTCACTCATTCATTGTTAACTTACTTACTTAATTCCATCTTTTGCTTTCGGAGCTTTATACAAAAATGTGGTATATCTTCACACATACAGAAACAATATGACAAAGATTATATGTACATATATATATAAACACAAGCTAAATATGAAGTATATATAAACATATATAACATATATATAAACATATATATAACATATATATAAACATGTATATGTACATATATATATAAACACAAGCTAAATATGAAGTATATATAAACATATATGAACATTATATATAAACATATATATAACATATATATAAACATGTATATGTACATATATATAAACACAAGCTAAATATGAAGTATATATAAACATTTATGAACATATATATAAACATATATATAACATATATATAAACATGTATATGTACATATATATAAACACAAGCGAAATATGAAGTATATGTAAACATATATGAACATATATATAAACATATATATAACATATATATAAACATGTATATGTACATATATATAAACACAAGCTAAATATGAAGTATATATATAAACATTTATGAACATATATATAAACATATATATAACATATATATAAACATGTATATGTACATATATATAAACACAAGCGAAATATGAAGTATATATAAACATATATGAACATATATATAAACATATATATAACATATATATAAACATGTATATGTACATATATATAAACACAAGCTAAATATGAAGTATATATAAACATATATGAACATATATATAAACATATATATAACATATATATAAACATGTATATGTACATATATATAAACACAAGCTAAATATGAAGTATATATAAACATATATGAACATATATATAAACATATATATAACATATATATAAACATGTATATGAACATATATATAAACACAAGCTAAATATGAAGTATATATAAACATATATAAACATATATATAAACATATATATAACATATATATAAACATGTATATGTACATATATATAAACACAAGCTAAATATGAAGTATATATAAACATATATGAACATATATATAAACATATATATAACATATATATAAACATGTATATGAACATATATATAAACACAAGCTAAGTATGAAGTATATATAAACATATATGAACATATATATAAACATATATATAACATATATATAAACATGTATATGTACATATATATAAACACAAGCTAAATATGAAGTATATATAAACATATATGAACATATATATAAACATATATATAACATATATA
>OZ024765.1:22628109-22655609 GCA_964016885.1 Eledone cirrhosa
GGTGATGGTGTTGGTTGTGGAGGTGGTGGAGGTGTGGTGGTTGTGTTGTGGAGGTGGTGGTGTTGTAGTGGTGGTGATGGTGTTGGTTGTGGAGGTGGTGGAGGTGTGGTGGTTGTGTTGTGGAGGTGGTGGTGTTGTAGTGGTGGTGATGGTGTTGGTTGTGGAGGTGGTGGAGGTGTGGTGGTTGTGTTGTGGAGGTGGTGGTGTTGTAGTGGTGGTGGTGGTGTTGGTTGTGGAGGTGGTGGAGGTGTGGTGGTTGTGTTGTGGAGGTGGTGGTGTTGTAGTGGTGGTGGTGGTGTTGGTTGTGGAGGTGGTGGAGGTGTGGTGGTTGTGTTGTGGAGGTGGTGGTGTTGTAGTGGTGGTGGTGGTGTTGGTTGTGGAGGTGGTGGAGGTGTGGTGGTTGTGTTGTGGAGGTGGTGGTGTTGTAGTGGTGGTGGTGGTGTTGGTTGTGGAGGTGGTGGAGGTGTGGTGGTTGTGTTGTGGAGGTGGTGGTGTTGTAGTGGTGGTGGTGGTGTTGGTTGTGGAGGTGGTGGAGGTGTGGTGGTTGTGTTGTGGTGGTGTTGTAGTGGTGGTGGTCGTGTTGGTTGTGGAGGTGGTGGAGGTGTGGTGGTTGTGTTGTGGAGGTGGTGGTGTTGTAGTGGTGGTGATGGTGTTGGTTGTGGAGGTGGTGGAGGTGTGGTGGTTGTGTTGTGGAGGTGGTGGTGGTGGTGTTGTTGATGGTGTTGGTTGTGGAGGTGGTGGAGGTGTGGTGGTTGTGTTGTGGAGGTGGTGGTGTTGCAGTGGTGGTGATGGTGTTGGTTGTGGAGGTGGTGGAGGTGTGGTGGTTGTGTTGTGGAGGTGGTGGTGTTGTAGTGGTGGTGATGGTGTTGGTTGTGGAGGTGGTGGAGGTGTGGTGGTTGTGTTGTGGAGGTGGTGGTGTTGTAGTGGTGGTGATGGTGTTGGTTGTGGAGGTGGTGGAGGTGTGGTGGTTGTGTTGTGGAGGTGGTGGTGTTGTAGTGGTGGTGATGGTGTTGGTTGTGGAGGTGGTGGAGGTGTGGTGGTTGTGTTGTGGAGGTGGTGGTGGTGGTGTTGGTGATGGTGTTGGTTGTGGAGGTGGTGGAGGTGTGGTGGTTGTGTTGTGGAGGTGGTGGTGGTGGTGTTGGTGATGGTGTTGGTTGTGGAGGTGGTGGAGGTGTGGTGCAGTGTTGTTGGTTGTGGAGGTGGTGGTGTTGTAGTGGTGGTGATGGTGTTGGTTGTGGAGGTGGTGGAGGTGTGGTGGTTGTGTTGTGGAGGTGGTGGTGGTGGTGTTGGTGATGGTGTTGGTTGTGGAGGTGGTGGAGGTGTGGTGGTTGTGTTGTGGTGGTGTTGTAGTGGTGGTGTTGGTGATGGTGTTGGTTGTGGAGGTGGTGGAGGTGTGGTGGTTGTGTTGTGGAGGTGGTGGTGTTGTAGTGGTGGTGATGGTGTTGGTTGTGGAGGTGGTGGAGGTGTGGTGGTTGTGGAGGAGGTGGTGGTGAATGGCTATAGGTACTTAGTGTGTGTCTTTTTACATTTGCCTTTGTATTACGACTGTATATTTCTCCAACTATATTTTCTTCAAAGAATCCCTGTTCTTAAAATCCCTGGGGGCCAATGACCTCCACCCATTCCAATCACCACCGCCCCCTACTCCCGATTGAAACTGGGATATATATATATAGAGAGAGAGAGAGAGGGGGAGGGGGTAAGATACCAGGTGGACCATAACGCACCAGAGTACTCAATACTTAGGGTAGTAGAGTGGGTAATAGGGAAAGAGTCAGGACCCCGACAGCTGAGCTCCGGCCGTTTTGACAGCTAGATCTGAACTGAGTTCAGATCTAGCTGTCGAAACGGCCAGAGCTCAGCTGTCGGGGTCCTGACTCTTTATATATATATATAAATATACACACATGTAGGTGTATATATATATATATCATCATCATCATTTCATTTTATGTCCGCTTTTTCTCTGCTTGCAAGGGTGGGACGGGAACTGATTCTGGCTTGATTTCTACAGCTGGATGCCCTTCCTAACACCAACCTCATTTACAGTGAGTGCTGGGTGCTTTTTTGCCGTGTCACCTGCACGACCACTTTGCAGTGGAATGATAGGGACTCCAGTCCCTATCACCTCATTTCTACAGCTGAGTAAACTGGAGCAATGTGAAATAAAGTGTCTTGCTCAAGGAAACAACACATCACCCGGTCTGAGAATTGAACTCACAACCTTTCGATTGCAAGGCCAATGCTCTAACCACTAAGCCATGTGCCTTCAGTTATATATATATATATATTTAAAGAATTCCTGTTAACAGGGAGATGGAATCATGTTGCAATGCAACACAATATCATTGCTGTTTCATCTCGTTGCATTTGACTGCACACATAGGTGCATTACACAGCGATAAGGTTGCAGTGCAACTGGTCACACTTGCCTACACACTTTGTAGTAGCGGAGCCACTGTAAGAACCACTGCAGGCTTTCTCCTCTGCTAGAAATAGCAGTCAGTTTCACTCAAGTTAGAGAATATAGTTTATATTGGATATACAGTGGAACCTAACCTCAACCCTATACCTAACCCTAAACCTAACCCTAAACCTAACCCTAAGCCTAACCCTAAGCTCAACCCTAAACCTAACCTCAACCCTAACCCTAACCCTAACCCTAAACCTAACCTCAACCCCAACCCTACACCTAACCTTAACCCTATACCTAAACCTAACCCTAACCCTAACCCTAACCTCAACCCTAAACCTAAACCTAACCCTAACCTCAACCCTAACCCTAACCCTAACCTCAAGCCTAACCCTAAACCTAACCCTAACCTCAACCCTAACCCTAAACCTAACCCTAACCTCAACCCTAACCCTAACCCTAACCTCAACCCTAACCCTAACCCTTTGTGATCCTGTGTCTATTTTTGTACTCCCGAAGAAGGGCTTAAGTCTGACATCTCCAACTTTCTTTCCTCTTTTCAATATCAAGCATGAAACTAATAAGACTTTGTACCTCTGTTTGTTGTCTCCTTCAACTATATATATATATATATATATATATGTATATATATATATATATATATATATATATATATATATATATATATAATTAAGAGAGTAAAACAAAGAATCCTTTAATACATCAAAAGTTTTTATTAGCCGACAATGTTTCGTCCTATTAAGGACTCATCAGGGCAATCAAAACAACAAGAAGTAATATCGGCAGATACAAGCCGGAAACTCTGAAGAATATGGAGTGTGCATATACTAAAGTCTTACAAAAATATATAATAATAAAAATGAAAATAAAAATAAAAATAATAAAAATATATAATAATAAGAATAACTAAGGATGTAGATAACATTAAGAACCATATTACAAATATAGTCCAAAGCAACTAACCTAAATCTAAACAAAGGTGGTTATATAGAGCAGGAATTATATATAACACAATGCAATAAACATAATACATTATAATAATATCCAGTATTCTAATCCTTATATATATATATATATATATATATATATATATATATATATATGCAAAAGTTTTATTTAAATTGTTGGGATACAACAAGCAAATATTTTTATAACTGATATAAAGCACTCAACAAGTATTTGGAGTAGATATACGATATTAATAAATGGAAACTATATTTATAAAACCATATTTATTTCATTATATATATTTCAAGGATACCAAGTTACATTATGGTGTGCCTTCATCAGACAAAATACAATATATAACAGTTATATAAATAGACATTGACGTACCCCTTTAAAAATTGACCGTTGTTTTTGGAGGCCATCAGGGGTACGTCAATGTCTATTTATAAAACTGTTATATATTGTATTTTGTCTGATGAAGGCATACCATAATGTAACTTGGTATCCTTGAAATATATATAATGAAATAAATATGGTTTTATAAATATAGTTTCCATTTATTAATATCATATATATATATATATGTAGATGTAGAGGTTATATTTAATTTGTTGGGATACAAGCTAAATATGTTTATAACTAATATAAAGCACTCAACAAATTATTGGATTAAATATACAATATATTAACAAATGGAAACTATATTTATAAAACCATATTTATTTCATTATACATATTTCAAGGGCTACCAGAGCAAACTATGGTGCGCTTTCATCAGATAAAATATAATATAGGTTAGTTTTATAAATAAATATTGACATACCCTTAAAAAATGCAACCATTCTGGTTGGAATCTCCTGGATATATATAAATATATATATATATATATATCTATATATATATATATAATATATATCTATATATATATATATATAATATATATATATATATATAATATATATATATATACAGAGAGAGAGAGAGAATTTGAAGTTTGAAAGCCACAACAATGTGAAATGAATGACTAAATCATCGTCACCGTCATATTTTATCATAATCACCATCATCATCATCACTACCACCACCACCATTATCATCATCAACACCATCACCACCAGCATCTTCACCACCATCACCACCATTATCATCTTCACCACCACCACCGCCGCCAACACCACCACCACCACCATCATCACCATCACCACTACCACATTTATTTCTATGTAACTCATGTATTTACTAAATATATAAATATATTGTTATAAATATATTGTTATACTTGGGGAGGGTCATATTGTTGTAATAATATTGCCAGAAATAATAACAGAACACACTCACTGTTTGGTTGGTTTTCACTTCTGTATCTTTTATATCTCCACAGTTAATTCATTCGGTCCTCAATGATAAACATGTGTTCTGTTATTATTTCTGGCAATATTATTACAACAATATGACCCTCCCCAAGTATAACAATATTTGTTTTGACACACGATTTCATATCAAAAACCTCGCAAAACAAATCATCATCATCATCATCATCATCATCATCATCGTTTAACGTCCATGTTCCACGCTTGCATGGGTTTGGACGGGAGTTTTCCCACTTGAGGCAAGAGTGGTTATCTTGCTCGCATAGGACTGTCTGGCGGGTTTTCTACAGCTGGATGCCCTTCCTAACACCAACCACATTTACAGTGTGGCCACATTACAGCGTGAACTGTGTGTTTTTTTGTCGTGACACCTACACGACCTCATTTGTTTCGGCCTGGATGTTGTGGCACCAACATAACTTTACACCGAAAGGGGCAGTGTGGATGGGGGGGGGGGGGGTATTTTGTTAGAGATGCCTACTGACTGTAGTAGGTTTTACTTTGTATTTAGGTAAGGTGGGTCTTCTCTATTACTGAGTACCGCCAAAGATCTTGGTCCAGTGACATTGTCTTGGAGAGGTGTAAGTGTGTGAGATATATATATATATATATATATATATATATATATATATGTATATATATTTGCAGGATGTAAACCTCACCACCACCATCACCACCTTTATTTTTATGTAACTCATGTATTTATTATATATATGTATATATATATATATATATATATTTGCAGGACGCAACCCTTGCCACCAAAACCACCGAAATCCACTGAAAAAGCAAGAACAAGTAAGTATATTTCCCCTCCCCCACCACCTCAATATATACCACATCTATTCTCTCTTATTTTTCTTATTCTCATCCCCCACACACACACACCCCACCCCACTTAAATATATATTAAACATTTTGAAGGGCTAATTAATGCTGGGCCGGCAAACCGTTCTGTATGCAAATGAGTTTCAACAGTTCATAAACATAATTGGAATTCTATAGGAATCCAACTTCTATAGCTTACCGCAAAGGCAAACGGATATGTAGTCTTGACGACCACTAAAAAGTGAAAAACGATTGACGATTACTTCCCTTTGTTTCTACTGAAGCTAGGTACAAGATGGTAGTCACTTCTTTAAATTCACAGTGAAAGGCCTTCAAAATGTTTTTAAATAAACATACAGTTCAATTCTCAGACCGGGTGATGTGTTGTTTCCTTGAGCAAGACACTTTATTTCACATTGCTCCAGTTTACTCAGCTGTAGAAATGAGATGATAGGGACTGGGGTCCCTATCATTCCACTGCAAAGTGGTCGTGGAGGTGCCACGGCAAAAAAGCACCCAGCACTCACTGTAAATGAGGTTGGTGTTAGGAAGGGCATCCAGCTGTAGAAATCAAGCCAGAATCAGTTCCTGTCCCACCCTTGCAAGCAGGGAAAAGCGGACGTAAAATGATGATGATGATGATGATGATGATACAGTATATTATAGGGTCGGACGCCATGCTTTACAGCATAGTGTTACGGCTCTTTATGGTCTGAGTTCAAATCCCACTGAGGTTAACTTTGCCTTTCATTCTTACAGATACAATAAAATAAAGTACCAGTAATGTACTGGGGGTAATTGCTGGCCTTGTGCCAAAAGTAAAAACAATTATTAATATACAATACGTACATTCATATATTTTCCAAGGAAAATAAAGGACCTATTCCAGTGTCCAATGTGGCTTGCTATAAAACCACTTCTGGCCAACAACATGGTATAGCAAACCACATCGGACACTTGAATAGTTCTTTAAGTTTCCCCAGAAGAAGAGATATGGCTGTGGACAAATGTACCACCATGCATTTTGGGAGGAAAAATCCAGCGTCCACATACTCCCTCCACAACACTGATATCAAGAAGTCCTCTTGTGAACGTGACCTGGTTATTACTGTCAGCAGCGATTTGCGTTGGATAAAGTATGTCTCTAAGATTGTCAAGAACCCGAGGGTGTCTTGGCATCACTCAGCAAGACCTTTGTTAGCCGCTCTCCAGCCATCTATTTAAAACTGTATACAGCTATGGTACGACCACACTTGGAATTCACATCATCAGTCTGGAACCCCTATCTCAGAACATTGACTGCCTGGAAACTGTTCAGAGACGTGCAACCAAGCGCATACCCTCCATCAGACACCTACCATACTCTGAACGCCTTGCTTCCCTGGGCATGGATTCATTGAAGCTCCGACGTCTGGCAATGGACTTGGTAAAGACCCACAAAGTTATTAACCATCTCGCCAACAACAACCCTGAGCACCTTTTTGATCTCCATGTGTCTAACACACGTGGACATGCCTACAAAATCAGAAAACAGCACAGCTCCCATGACTTTCGTAAACATTTTTTCATGCTTAGAGTTGCTGAAGCATGGAACAAACTACCTGCATCAGTTGTTAGCTGTCAAGACACTGCATCCTTTAAGACACTCATGCTTCCCGAAATTCACCAAAACTACACCTGATGTACCCCTTCCATGCACATGCACACATGTGTATATCATGACTCATGCACTGTTCATTTTCCTGACGTTTGTACATTACCCTATGTACTATACATACACTTTTTGATGAGTTGTAGTGCACCTGAGCACTGTATACAATATTTCATTATTATTATTATTATATTAATCTTGAAATATCAGAACATATGAATAAATTAAGGTAAAAAACAAGCCGTGTTTCTTACAATTCAATTATTCTCCATCCAAACCCATATTGTCGTGGCTTTCAAACTTCGAATTTCTTTATATATATTATATCATTTACTTATGTTCCTACATGGAACAAAAGCGCTACCTGAGGTTTCAAGGCCTAGTATTGACCATATCTTCAAATAGATAACGCTTTTGTTCCCTGTATGAACATAAATAAATGATACAATATATCTGCTCCCTTCCCATTTCATACCGATGTATATTTTCTTTATACAATGCTTCAAATAAACTACGAATTCCTTCTTTTATTTATGTTTTACTTTATTTAGCCACCGATGAAACTCAAGAAAGTAACGTTCCAGTTGGTCTGATTGCAGCTTTAATATTGCTCTGCGTTCTCATAGCAGCATTGATATTTCTTTGGGGTGAGTAACACGTCTTCATTACACATTAACCACACTACATACCAATAACACGTCTTCATTACACATTAACTACACTACATACCAATAACACGTCTTAATTACACATTAACCCTTCAGCATTTAAACCAGCTGTAACTGGCCAGAATTCTCTCACCTCTTTCTGTTCAAATCAGCCATATCCGGCCAAAATTCTCTCACCTTTTTCTGTTCAAACTGGCCATAACTGTCTGTTCATACTTATGTTAAGGTATTGTCCTCAAAATAAATAATATCAAAATCTCATAGATTCAATATCATGTGGAAAAATTAGGTGAAATAAAGGGTTTACCTTGATAATACAATAGTAAATATAGAGTCATGTAAATGCTAAAGGGTTAACTACATCACATACCAGTAATACGTCTTCACTACACATTAACTACATTACATACCAGTAATATCTATTAACCCTTTAGCACAGCGGTCTCCATTTTTTTATACCACGGACTGACTTCATGGCGGCAATCTTTGCCAGGACCGGTAGTTACACATATCTGTTATTTAAGTGTATTCGATAAAGAGAACAATAATAGAAACAGCAATTTATTAAAGAAGATGAATATTGAATATCTCAACAAATTTTTTTAATTAAAGTCCAATATTCAATTTATCTTTAATATAATTTTAAACAAATTAATTATTTCTTTGTGGCCCGGTAACGAATGATCTATGGAGCAGCAGCGGTCCAAGGACTGGTGGTTGGGGACCTCTGCTTTAGCATTTAAACCGGCTGTAACTGGTCAGAATTCTCTCACCTCTTTCTGTTCAAACCAGCCAGAATTCTCTCGCATCTTTCTTTTCAAACCCGCCATAACTGGCTGCTCATAGTTATGTTAAGGTATTGTCCTCAAAATAAATAATATCAAAATCTCATAGATTCAATATTATGTGAGGTAAAGTCTTTACTGTGAAAATACAATAGTATATATAGAGTAATGTAAATGTTATGTGAGATATTATGTGAGGTAAAGTCTTTACTGTGAAAATACAATAGTATATATAGAGTAATGTAAATGTTATGTGAGATATTATGTGAGGTAAAGCCTTTACTGTGAAAATACAATAGTATATATAGAGTAATGTAAATGTTATGTGAGATATTATGTGAGGTAAAACCTTTACCATGAAAATACAATAGTATATATATAGTAATGTAAGTGCTAAAGGGTTAAAGACACTTAATGTAACAATTATAAAAATATTTATTCTCGTATTAAAGAAAAAAAATCTTTAAATATACCCTCGTCCTTTTTCACTTTTACTTATATATATATATATATCATCATCATCATCATCATCATTTTACATCTGCTTTTCCCTGCTTGCAAGGGTGGGACGGGTCTTATTCAGCACAGCATCTCTCCACTCGTCACAGTCCTTCGTCATCTCCACCGTGAGCTTCAGTGATCTGAGGTCTGTTCTCACCACCTCTGCCCATGTTTTTCGTGGTCTACCTCTACCACGTCTTCCTTCAACTGGCATTTCCTGGCATTTCTTCACCCATCGCTCATCCTCCATGCGCATCACATGTCCATACCACCTCAGTCCCCTCTCCCGTACACTACATTCTATCCCTCTCAGACACAGTTTCTCTCTCAACACATCCATGCTGTGTCGTTCACGCACATTTACACTGCACACCCAATGGAGCATGCTTGCCTCATTTCTCTCCAGCCGTCGCATATCCTCTGCAGTTACTGCCCATGTCTCACTACCATGCAGCATCGCACTCCTCACACAGGCATCATATAACCGTATATATATATATATATATATATATATATATATATATATATATATATATATATATCATATAACTGTATGTATATATATATATACAGGGTGTGGATGATATTTGTTCGCAATTTTAAACTGGTAATTTTATGCAAATTCTTTTTACTTCCGTTGTCACTCTTGTCCTCATAAAAACAGTGACTATATTTCCATTATTTATTTTCAGAATAATTGATTATGAATAATTTTGAACCTCCAAATTTGTGGAAGAGACACAGAGTTCTTGGAATCTGCGCCGGAAGGACAAATAAGGACCAGAAGATCAACTCCCAGAACAACAGGTGGCTCACTGTCTCATCCAAAGACGTGCCTAGAGTCATGCAGACAAAGTTTCCAGTGACAACATTGGTCTTAGGTGTCGTCAGCAGTCAAGGTGACGTAATGTCACCTCACTTCTTCCCTGAGGGCCTCAAGCTGAACACCAATGGCTACATCCGCGTTCTGAGCGAGGTAGTAAAGCCCTGAAACGACCAGGTAGCTGCAGGTAGGCCGTATGTGTGGCAGCAAGACTCAGCGCCCTGCCATACCAGCTGAAAGACCCAAGCCTGGCTGTCAGAGAACTTCGTCGACTACACTTCACCTGACATCTGGCCTCCCAGCTCGCCTGACTGCAACCCCCTCAACTTCTTTGTGTGGGGTGCAGTGGAACAAGACACCAACAGATCTGGCTGCAATACGAAAGACGATCTGAAGGCCAGGATCACAAGTGCCTTTAGGGGCATAAGTCGGGGGACAGTGATGAAGGCCTGTAGCCAGCTCCGATGCCACCTTGAAGCCGTCATCAAAGCTAATGGTGGGTTTATCGAGTGAGATCGAAAGAAGAAGTCATGAAGACAAACTGACCCAAGTTTGATAAATAAATCTTAAAAAATAAAACTACTGTTATTTTTTCCTAGACAGTAAACTTGCAAACAAATATCGTCCGCACCCTGCATATATATATATATATATATATATATATATATATATATATATATATATATATATATATATAATATTTCATTAAGGGTGAAAGCTGAAATTATTTGCTTAAACTTTTAATCTGTACTAATAATAAATATTTGCTCTACAGGTTTATATATTCTCATATATATTATATATACAACCCTTATCGAGTCCTCTCTGGATTTGTGTCTTTGTATTTGTTGTTACTATATATATATACACACATATATATATATACATATGTATATATATATATATATCATCATCATCATCATCATTTTACGTCCGCTTTTCCCTGCTTGCAAGGGTGGGACAATATATATATTTATATATTTGTTTTGCAAGGTTTTTAATATGAATTGTGTGTCGAAACAAATATTGTTATACTTGGGGAGGGTCATATTGTTGTAATAATATTGCCAGAATTAATAACGGAACTCACTCACTGTTTGGTTGGTTTTCGCTTCTGTATCTTTTATATCAGTTAAGTCATTCGGTCCTCAATGTTTACCATTGCCTGACCAACGGTCAAAAATACAGATATAATATAGACACAAACACATATATATATAGTCTAGCAAAGTTCTTTCGTTGCACATCTGCAACATCATCAGTGGTACTATTATGTTCCTCCTGTTGTATTGTATATCTACGCCATTTTTATTTTGTCTGTTTATTTATTTATTTATTTATTTTTGTCTGCGCATGCATTTGCGTGTGTGTATAGTGTTTGGTGTGTGTTCGCGTTTGGGTGACTGTGTTTTGGTTATTGTATTCTATCTTAGTTTACTAGTGTGTGTTTATATGTGTTTGTTGTTATTGTGCTTGTGTATATATTTATTTACTTATATTTCTCTTAGGTCAGTATTGTTTGTTTGGGTGTTGTTATTCCATTCATTTTTTTCTGTTTAGCTTTGGCTTTCTAAGTTCTATTTCACTGACCTCTCTGATTTGCCTCTCTGCTGGGTCATTTCTATGTTTAGATATTATTCTAATTTCTATGTTGTCTATGTTACTGTCCTGTTGTTGTCTGGTGTGTTTGTATAGTACTGAACCGTTTTTTCGTCCTTTTAGTTCCCCCCAGTGTTGGTCTATCCTTTCACCTATGCTACGAGCTGTCTCGCCTATGTATGTTGTTGTCATGTTTCTGCAAGTACCCTCTGTACATCTTATGCTATAGATTACGTTTCTAGTTTTACAATTTATCCGGGGGGTTTACTTTACATATAATACATTTCCTATTAGTACAGTGGGTTTTCTTAAAACAGTATGTTTTGCTGATCAGGGATTTTATGGTAGTTCCTGGCTTTTCTACCACTTTAATCTTTAAGTGGGTCTTTTTCAGGGCCTTTCTACATTTCCCTCCAGGGGTAGCGTCCACAAACATGACACTCTGGTATTTCTTGTTGTCGTACCATGAGGTGGCTTTCCCTATCTTATGTCTAGCCCTATCTAAGCTATTCCATGATTTGCTCCGGTTGATGAAGTGTCGGATGTGTCTTTCCATTTCTGTTGGGTCGCACATGTGGGACACGTTCTTCATTACTCAAGGAGATATTTCAGTCTCCTTTCCCACCATACCATAAAAAGGTTGGCAACATCACCAGCTAAGCTGACACCAATGGCTTTGTTAGACTATATATCTGTATTTATATCTGTATTTTTGACCGTTGGTCAGTCAGTGGTAAACATTGATGGCCAAATGAATTAACTATGGAGATATAAAAGATACAGAAGCGGAAACCAACCAAACAGTGAGTGTGTTCTGTTATTATTTCTGGCAATATTAGAACAATATGACCCTCCCCAAGTATAACATATATATATATATATATATATATATATATATATAATAAAATAAATAGAGATGATATAAAGTATATATCTTTCGTTTATTACTATTATTATCATCATTATTATATATATATATATATATAGTTACATAACTATTAAGCTCTGTTAGCTACATAGAGCACTCTTTTTTCTTGGACTTTTCCGACGGAATTACTTCATATATATATATATATATATATATATCATTGGTCGTTTGTTCAATACAAAGCTTGACCACTCCAGTGTATAATATGCTCAGTTCTGGCATAGAGAGATCGTATGTGACTTTTTAGACCAGATGACATACTTATGAAAAGCTGTCCTTATAAATTACATATTAATTTTGGTGCAGTTTGGACAGCCTCTGTATCTTGATGAACCTTGAAAGGTCTCTTTAGACCTTCTTAAGATTTGCAGATCTTTTGGCATATGTGACATTGGTAAGGCTGAACTGGTTGGTACATTCTATAATCAGTAGAGAGTGACATGTTGTGTGATCTGATGTGAGACTGAAGCCCAGCCTCTGACAGTCAGATTCTGCCACAAACTGTATCACAGTAGAGAAAGTTCCAGTAATTTCATGTTCCCTTAGTGGCTGTTTTTTCTTATACTATAAATTTTTTCAACATTCTATACATGTGTTTATATGTGTGTGTATATATATATGTGTGTGTAGATTGCGCACACAAGTGTAGTGGATATTAGATGCTGTTTTCTGTAGTTTTTCGTGACCCCTTCCTTCCTCAATCATCTCTAGTCTGTGACAGAAGGACGAACGAACAGAAGTCACTCAAATTTATATATAGATTCCTCTTAATATTTACTTGCATTAACAGTCCACTCTGTAATGTGGTCATGTAGGTGTCACAACAAAAAGCACCCAGTCCACACTGTAATGTGGTCATGTAGGTGTCACAACAAAAAGCACCCAGTCCACACTGTAATGTGGTCATGTAGGTGTCACAACAAAAAGCACCCAGTCCACACTGTAATGTGGTCATGTAGATGTCACAACAAAAAGCACCCAGTCCACACTGTAATGTGGTCATGTAGGTGTCACAACAAAAAGCACCCAGTCCACACTGTAATGTGGTCATGTAGGTGTCACAACAAAAAGCACCCAGTCCACACTGTAATGTGGTCATGTAGGTGTCACAACAAAAAGCACCCAGTCCACACTGTAATGTGGTCATGTAGGTGTCACAACAAAAAGCACCCAGTCCACACTGTAATGTGGTCATGTAGATGTCACAACAAAAAGCACCCAGTCCACACTGTAATGTGGTCATGTAGGTGTCACAACAAAAAGCACCCAGTCCACACTGTAATGTGGTCATGTAGGTGTCACAACAAAAAGCACCCAGTCCACACTGTAATGTGGTCATGTAGGTGTCACAACAAAAAGCACCCAGTCCACACTGTAATGTGGTCATGTAGGTGTCACAACAAAAAGCACCCAGTCCACACTGTAATGTGGTCATGTAGGTGTCACAACAAAAAGCACCCAGTCCACACTGTAATGTGGTCATGTAGGTGTCACAACAAAAAGCACCCAGTCCACACTGTAATGTGGTCGTGTAGGTGTCACGACAAAAAGCACCCAGTCCACACTGTAAAGTGGTCATGTAGGTGTCACAACAAAAAGCACCCAGTCCACACTGTAATGTGGTCGTGTAGGTGTCACGACAAAAAGCACCCAGTCCACACTGTAATGTGGTCATGTAGGTGTCACAACAAAAAGCACCCAGTCCACACTGTAAAGTGGTCATGTAGGTGTCACAACAAAAAGCACCCAGTCCACACTGTAATGTGGTCATGTAGGTGTCACAACAAAAAGCACCCAGTCCACACTAATGTGGTCATGTAGGTGTCACAACAAAAAGCACCCAGTCCACACTGTAATGTGGTCATGTAGGTGTCACAACAAAAAGCACCCAGTCCACACTGTAATGTGGTCATGTAGGTGTCACAACAAAAAGCACCCAGTCCACACTGTAATGTGGTCGTGTAGGTGTCACGACAAAAAGCACCCAGCACACACTGCAAAGTGGTCATGTAGGTGTCATGACAAAAAGTACCTAGTCCACACTGTAAATGAGGTTGGCATTAGGAAGGGCATCCAGCTGTAGAACTCAAGACAAAATCAGTTCTGTATGAGCAAGACATGGTCACCTGACCTAGCATTTCTCACAACAGGATAACTCGTCTAACCCATGGAGATTTGACATTAAACAGTGTTGATGATGATATATATATATATAATTAGAATTTGATATTTTTAATTTTCGGCAAGGCGAGCCGTAAAATTGCTCGGTATGAAAATGAGGCTATTCAGTCGATCTATACTTTAGCAAATACTATATATTTTCAACAGTTCACTTGAGTAGCATAGAGGTGCTGATGAAGGGTAATGACCCAGAAACATGTTGATTGTTCCTTGGTGCTACTGTTGAATGGATGGTTGGCGATAGCCATCAGGGCACAGCATAGCTTTGTAAGGTTCTTTGCTTGCAAACAAATCGAATATTATTATTATTATTCAATATAACCTATACTTACATATATATATATGTATATATATGTATACATATATATATATATATATATGTATATATATATATATATATATATATATATATGTATATATATATATATAAATAAATGTATTCTCTTTTCTCCTAGTTTATTTTACACCTAATTCTGTATATCTGGGCGATTACGCTGTCGAAATATTTGATAAATATTCCGTTGCAGCCAGCGCGAAGGGCTGGTTTCGGTTATTTGTTGGAGATTTCTTCATAGAAGCCTTATTCTTATAGCCTGGTCTATTCGATTTTTTATATGGTTAATTATGCTAATTGGGAGAGGAAATGGTATATATTTTATCTGGTGATTCTATAGACATGTTTTATGATATATATATATATATATATATATATATATATATATATATATATATATATATATATATATATATAAATGAAAGGTATAGAAAGTATTTTAGCAAGAAGCCAACAGTATTCCATAATATATAAGTGACTATAGCGTCAAAATGGGAAAATAGTTAACATAAGATGTGGGAAAAATAATTCAAACTCAATTCAAAAAGAATCAGGATATAGATTTATCCAACAGAAATTAGTGAAATCCAGGTAAAAATCAATAGAGCCTTAACTCATGATAAAATAAAGTTTTAAATACTCATATATATATAGAGAGAATTCACAAGAATCAAAGCTATGTTCAAAGCATTTATTCACTTACAATTGTTTCATCCAAACCTAGGCTTGGAGTCTTCGGAGCATTTTTCAATTATGTGTACAAACATTGTAAGTGAATAAATGCTTTGAACATAGCTTTGATTCTTGTGAATTCTATATAACTGCTCTGTAGAACAACTGATGTTATTACATTGAGCTATTTATCTTACTGGTAATAAGGTAGTAATAAATTACTGACCTTCACTGTTTAGGGTTTAAAATATACATAACTATAAAAAGTTTTAGTATATACATAACCATAAATAGTATCCTTAATATTATATATATATATATATACACACATACATACTTATATACACACGCACACACATACTTATATATACACACACACACACACACACACATATATATATATATATATATATATATATATATATATATATATATATACGAGGGCAATCCCAAAAGTAAGGTCTCCTTCCGATATTGCAACTTTTCCATTAAAATCCTGTGGATGGGGCTTCGGGAAACCTCAGGAACCAAAATGCAGAGAGCATCCAGAGTGATCCGCCGATCTTTACACATGTTTTCCTTGGAAGGAGACCTTACTTTTTGTATTGCCCTCGTATATAATAACTGTGCGAATTTCGCACTTGGTTGCGGTAGCGTTCAACGGGAGCTCCATTCTCAATGGCTGCCAAGCCAAGATGGAGCATCCCAGCGAAGCGCGCACATGCTTGTTGGGGAGTGAAGGAAGCACCAATCGCAACAGTGTTGCCAACAGCCGTACGAACAGTTTCTCTGCGTCCCCATCGCTTTGGAGACCTTACTTTTGGGATTACCCTCGTATATATAGGATTGAGGGAAGACTTACTGATTCACGGTTATACACACACACATACACACATATATATATATACACATACATATATATATACATAAATCTATATGCATATACACATATATATGCACACTCACACACATATACATACACATATATATATATATATACACATACATATATATATACATAAATATATATGCATATACACATATATACATACACATATATATGCACACTCACACACACACATATACATACACATATATATATGCACACACACACACATATATATACACATATATATATGCACACACAAACAGCCGTACGAACAGTTTCTCTGCGTCCCCATCGCTTTGGAGACCTTACTTTTGGGATTACCCTCGTACATATATACATATATATACATATATACATATATATATATACATATATATATATATATATATACATATATATATATATATATATATATATATATATATATATCATCATCATCATCATCATCGTTTAACGTCCATTTTCCACGCTAGCATGGGTCTATATGTACACATTCAAAACTTGGTAGCCAGGTAGATAGATAAATGGATGTAGAGATAGAAAGACATTTAGACAGTGATAGATGGAGAGACAGACAGACAGATCAATAAGTTATCAGTAAGATTTATAGGAAGTTGATTTTGCAGTTGAAAGCCAATAAAAACTTATAATTACTTTCATCTTCACATTTAAATTATACATGTTCAAGGGCCTTTGCCTTCCATACTTGTTCCAGAGTAGATCAAAACAAGAATCACCTTTACATTAATTCAATAGATAATCAATAACCACCCTTCAACCAGGTCTGATTGGTTTGTCTGTTTAATCAAATGAAATCAATATAAAAAAAGCCCCCCAAAAAACAAAATCAACGAGGAATCAAATCAATAAATTTTATTGAGATCAATGTTTGTTGTGTGATTTTGAGACTTTGGGGCCTTGAACTGGTGATTAAGTAGTTCAATACCTGAGGGAAATCAACAATATATCTATCTTTATAGCTTTTGTAGCAGTGTGTGTGTCTATATATATATATGTGTGTGTGTGTGTGTATATATATATATCATTTTCATCATTTTCATTTTATGTCCGCTTTTCCCTGCTTGCAAGGGTGGGACAGGAACTGATTCTGGTTTGATTTCTACAGCTGGATGCCCTTCCTAACACCAACCTCATTTACAGTGAGTGCTGGGTGCTTTTTTTTTGCCGTGGCACCCCCACGACCACTTTGCAGTGGAATGATATGGACCCCAGTCCCTATCATCTCATTTCTACAGCTGAGTAAACTGGAGCAATGTGAAATAAAGTGTCTTGCTCAAGGAAACAACACATCACATATATATATATACGTGAAGGCACATGGCTTAGTGGTTAGAGCATATATACATATATATATATATATATATATATATATATGTAGGTTTGTATGTATGGATAGAAGTTTGTATATATGTATGTGAAAGTGTATGCCACATGTGTACTGTCAGCTTTGCTGTATACATGTGAGACATGGGATGTCTACAAATGGCATATCCACAGACTGGAACGGTTTCACCAGCAGTGTCTCGGAAAGATGCTCAGTATCAAGTGGCAGATGCATGTGAGTGATGTTGAGGTCCTTGAGAGAAGTGAGTGTCGGAGCATTGAGAGTATCATCCACCAACGGCGTTTGCGATGGACCGGACACCTCTGCAGAATGGAGGATGATCAAATCCTGAAACAACTTTTGTATGGTGAGGTGAGCTTTGTGAAGGTAAGGGACCAACTCACAAGCCAAAGCTCTGACTCAAGGATTGTGTAAAGGACTCGTTGAAAAAAATGGTTTGATGATGGCTGACTGGGAGATAGAAACTCTTGAAAGAGAAACTTGGTGTGGAATGGTGAATGATGGGGTCCATAATTTTGAGGACAGACGCATAGAGTACTTCTTCCATTTCAGTATCCCGGAAGAGTCCATGTATGATGAAGGGGTGTGAAGCCTGCTCTTGGTGGTTCACTTCCCGTCTACAATCACAGCTGAGGAATTCTGGGAAGTTTATCAAACCCTCCATCACATATCAAACATTGTCACATGACTATTTACACCAATCACGCTGCTCCTTTTATTCAAACTCAGTTATTATTTTTTTCCTCACTCACACTCACAGACATCACTCACAGACATCACTCACAGATATACTCACACACAGAGACACTCACACATATACACACACATACAGAGGCAGTCACACATATACTCACATACAGAGGCAGTCACACATATACACACACATACAGAGGCAGTCACACATATACTCACATACAGAGGCAGTCACACATATACTCACACATACCAGCCACACTCACAGGCATCACTCACAGATACACACACTCATACAGAAACAAGTACACACACACACACACAGAGATACACACACATACTAACTACACACACACACACACATATCCACACGCAGAGACACACAAACACACTCACACACACATACACATACACAGACACACACACACACACACAGACACACAAACACACACACAGAGACACACAAACACACACACTCAGACACACAAACACACACACTCAGACACACAAACATACACACACACTCACACAGACATACACACACACACAGAGACACACAAACACACAAACACACACAGACATACACAGACATACACACACACACACACACACAAACGCACTCACACAGAGACACACAAACGCACTCACACACATACACACATACACACAGAGACATACACACAAACACACACACCCAGACATACACACACACACTCAGACACACAAACATACACACACACTCACACAGACATACACACACACACACACACAGAGACACACAAACACACACTCAGACACACAAACATACACACACACTCACACAGACACAAACACACTCACACAAACACACTCACACAAACACACACACACATCATCATCACCACCATCATCATCATCGTTCAGTCAAACAGTCGTTATTTTTCTTTCTTCTAGTGAAATATCGAAAGCGTGAGAAAAGACGCCTGAGTCGTCGGATGATGAAGGAGGCCTTAGAAGGTGTGTAGCAACTCCCGGGTTTCGAACTCGGCGGACATCTTGTGTAATGTTCATTGTTTTTCTCTTTTGCAATATTTTGCAGTAAAATACAGGGAACACAAACGGAAAATACAGGAGCGAGTCGTTGAACGAATGATGAGACGAACTCAAGGTCAGTTAGTTAGTTGGTTAATGAGTGAATGCCTTCTACTCCTCATCAGCAGCAGCCAGCCAGCCAATTTGTTTTTTTTTTTGTTTTTTTTTTGCTTGACAACAGCTAATTTTTTTTAATTTACAAACATTTTTTCTAATTTCTTTTTTTTTTTTTTATTTGTTTTGAATTTAAAAAAAATTTTTTTGAATTTAAAAAAAAATTTTTTTAATTAAATAATTTTTTTTTTTTAATTTAAAAGAAAATTTTTTTGAATTTAAAAAAAATTTTTTTTAATTAAATAATTTTTATTTTAATTTAAAAGAAAATTTTTTTTAATTTAAAAAAAATTTTTTTTAAATAATTTTTTTTTTTAAAAGAAAAATTTTTGAATTTAAAAAAAATTTTTTTTGAATTTTTATTTTTATCTTTTCTTCTTGCCTTGCTTTAAAGCATGCAAATAACTGGACTTCGTTTCTATCATTGCCTTGTGCATGGCTTTTAATTATTATCATTATCATTATTGTTATTATAAGGGCGGTGGATTGGCAGTATCGGTGGAGGGTCGGACACCATGCTTTGACGCATAGAGTTACGGCCCTTGCCATTCTGTGTTCAAATCCCGCCGAGGTTAACTTTGCCTTTCATCCTTACGGGGTCGATAAAATAAAGTACCAGTAATACACTGGGGTAATTGCTGGCCTTGTGCCAAATAGTAGAAACAATTATTATTGTTATTATTATTGTTGTTGTTTCTTTCAGCATGTTTGTCAACTTTTGTAAATATTATTTTCATTTATTACTATTATTATTATTATCAGTATCGGTAGAGGGTCGGACGCCATGCTTTGCAGCATGGAGTTACGGCCCTTTACGTTCTGAGTTCAAATCCCACCAAGGTTAACTTTGCCTTTCATTCCTTACGGGGTCGATAAAATAAAGTACCAGTAATACACTGGGTTAATTGCTGGCCTTGTGCCAAAAAATAGAAACAATTATTATTATTAAGAGCGGTGGATTGACAGCAGAATCGGTAGAGCGTCAGTCAAAATGCTTTGCAGCATAGAGTTATGGCCTTTTACGTTCTGAGTTCAAATCCCGCTGAGGTTAGCTTTGCCTTTCATCCTTCTGGGATCGATAGAATAAAGTACCAGTAATGTACTGGAGTCGGTTTAATCGACTTTCCTCCTCCCCCTCCCTGAATTGCTGGCCTTGTGCCTATATCGGAACCCATTATTGTTATTATTATTATTATCATTGTCCTTATTATTATTATTATCATGTCGGCCCTTGTGGCCAATAAATGAAATCATTATTATTATTATTATTAGAGAGTCGGACGCCATGCTTTCCAGCATAGAGTTACGTCCCTTTACGATCTGAGTTCAAATCCCGCCGAGGTTGACTTTGCCTTTCATCCTTACGGGGTCGAAAAAATAAAGTACCAGTAATGCACTGGGCAATTGCTGGCCTTGTGCCTAAAGTAGAAACAATTATTATTATTATTAGAGGGTCGGACACCATGCTTTCCAGCATAGAGTTACGTCCCTTAACGATCTGAGTTCAAATCCCTCCGAGGTTAACTTTGCCTTTCATCCTTAGAGGGTCGATAAAATAAAGTACCAGTAATGTACTGGGTATTTGCTAGCCTTGTGCCAAAAGTAGAAACAATTATTATTATTATTATTATAAAGCATTGTGGGATATGTAATAAAAGAAAGCCATTATAAATCGGTAGAGATATATAAAGGATGACAAGTAATATTTTTACCCAATATATTTCAACATGATATTTCAGGGTAAACTCCCTCTTTTCAAATGTGAAAAAGAAATTGCGCAAAACAAAAACAAATGATCAATGTCTCAGAAATCTAGATCAGTTTAGGAAAAACACATCAATTGTTTGCTTTTCACGTGTAAGGAATGATTATTTTTGCTTACACACACACAAATACACACTCTCTCTCTCTCACACACGTTTACACATACCATATACATACACACACACACACACACCAAACGATGTTTCCTCGGGTGGACCAGCAGTATCGTTGGTAGGGGTCGAAACTTCCCAAGTTCATCTCAACGGCCGATGCCCAAGGAGTTCTCTGTCTTTCATTTGTATATTTGATTTTTTTAAATAATGTTTTAAGGTTTCCCTTTAACACACACACAGACATTGCCAAAACAAAAACAAATGATCAATGTCTCAGACATCTAGATCAGTTTAGGAAAAACCCATCAATTGTTTGCTTTTGTTTTGAACAGTTTCTGCTTTTTATTTGAAAAGAGGGTGCTTTCCCTGAAATATTATGTTAAAATATACTTATTTAATCAACTTCCTCTCTCCCAAAATTGCTGGCCTTGTGCCTGAATCAGAAAGCATTATTATTATATTATATTAGAAGGGTGGTAGATTGGCAGAATTGGTAGAGGGTCGGACGCAATGCTTTGCAGTATAGAGTTACGGCTCTTTATGATCTGAGTTCAAATCCCACCGAGCTTAACTTTGCCTTTCATCCTTATGGGGTCGATAAAATAAAGTACCTGTCATGCACTGGGGTTGATTTAATCGACTTTCCCTCCACCGATATTGCTGGTCTTCTACCTATATAAGAAACCATTATTATTATTATTAAGGGTTCGGACGCCATGCTTTCCAGCATAGTTACGTCCCTTTACGATCTGAGTTCAAATCCCGCCGAGGTTGACTTTGCCTTTCATCCTTACGGGGGTCGATAAAATAAAGTACCAGTAATACACTGGGTAATTGCTGGCCTTGTGCCTAAAGTAGAAACAATTATTATTATTAAGGGTGGTAGATTGGCAGTATCAGTAGAGGGTCAGACACCATGCTTTGCAGCATAGAGTTACGACCCCCTTATGTTCTGAGTTCAAATCCCGCCAAGGTTAACTTTGCCTTTCATCTTTACGGGCTCGATAAAATAAAGTACCAGTAAAATACTGATTTAATTGCTGGCCTTGTGCCAAAAGTAGACACATTATTATTATCATTATTATTATCATAAGCTCTATATATATCGAGCTACCCCTCTCTATGCAAATGAGTTTCATCAATCAGCTCATAAACAGAAATCCATAAGAATCTAGCTTCTTTTATCTTCAGCAAAGGCAGGGAGATGTGTAGTCTTGACAACCACTTATAAGTGAGAACCGGTGGCATTGTTGATTACTTCCCCCTGCTTTTGCTGAAGCTAGGTATGTGACGATCGTCACAGCGAGGTCAACTTTGCCTTTCATCCTTTCGAGGTTGATAAAGATAAGTACCAGTTTAGTACTGGGGTCGATTCTTCCTCTATATCTCTTTCTTAGTTCCTCTCTCTCACTTTCTATCTTTCTCTGGGAGAAATCTGCTGTACTCAGGCCTGGGGAGGGATGGGCTTCGCCAGGTTTAAAATGCCCAAGAATTCATATATTATTAAATATACAATACATACATTCATATATTGCTATGTGGTGGTGGAAAGTCAGTAGTTTTTCTAGGTTGTCTCCCTTGATTTAAATTAACAAAAACAATTAGTCGTTTAGTTTACATATTGAGACACCAATGGATGTGAGTTCAGTTCATGTCCCATGTTTGTCAATACTCATCCTTTTTTCCATTCAGAGGATTTTTTTTTAAATCGCAACTAACAGACTAATTCTAATATATATGGCTCTGAACATTAATCAGTATACACTGAGGATGAAAAACTCAGAGCTGTATGGGAGCATCCCAAAAGTCAGCTCAAAAGTGACACAGAGGAGACTGAGGTTAGCTGGACATGCTCACCGACATCCAGAGTTGACATTGCACTCAGTACTCCTTTGGGAGCCCCTACATGGACACACTAGAAGAGGAAGACCAAGGTTAACGTATGTTGAGGCCCTAAGGACAGACACTGGTCTGTTGGAGACGCAGGACATGGCAGCGATAATGAGGGACAGAGACCGCTGGAGAGAACTCGTCCATGGATCTCGGGAATTTTACCCGCCTTAGATAGATAGATATATATATCAAGATAAGCAGAACAAGTAAAATTCAACCAATTTTTCAAAATAAATCAAAATATATTTATATATATATATATATATATATATATAATTTTCAGCAAAGGTGTTGCTCTGAGGATCGCCAACAGCGTGAAACAGATTCTGTCAGCTTCTCTCCCTTCTTTTGCCGAAAAAAGAAGTAAGTGACATAGTCACTACTTTAAAAATGATAGCGCAATGTCTTCAAAATGTTTTTAATTAAACATACGGTATATTGCCAAATATACTATACATACATTCATATATATATATATATATACATATATATATATATTTATATATATGTGTGTATATATATATATACATATATATATATAGAGAGAGAGAGAGCATGTATCGATGTATGGATATATATATATATATATATTAAAGTGTTAAACAAGATTCAATGAGTATGTCAAAGAAAGAGTTTTACAGTAGATTGGAAGCACTCTACAGTAAAAAAAATATTTTCGGGAGTTATTAATATTAAAATACAAATATTAATAAAATAGATGTTCTTTTGATCAATTACATTTTATTATACATATTTCGGATGTACATCAGTACGTCCTCATCAGACAAAATATAATGATACATGACGTACCCTGAGATGTTAAATAGTTAAGATTTAATCAAGGTAGACTCAAACTACCTTGATTAAATCTTAACCATTTAACATCTCAGGGTATGTCATGTATCATTATATTTTGTCTGATGAGGACGTACCGTTGTACATCCGAAATATGTATAATAAAATGTAATTGATCAAAAGAACATCTATTTTATTAATATTTGTATTTTAATATATATATATATATGAATGTATAAAAGAAGGGAGAGAAGCTAACAGAATCTGTTTCACGCTGTTGGTGACCCTCAGAGCAACACCTTTGCCGAAAATTATATATATATATATATATATATTAGGTAGTAACATGTGTTTACACTGTATGTCTGTCTCTCTCTCTCTCTCTCTCTATATATATATATATATATATATATATATATATATATATATAGGCGCTCATGTATTTATATGTTTGAATGGCTATATATCATTTATCTCTCCCATTCTCCACACTGCAGCTGATACGGAAAGCAACAGTCAAACCATATCACCAGACACCAGTAAAGATCTTAATAAATCGGAATCAGGTATGTAACTACTAAAGAAATCTGTATGAGCTTCCTGGGTTTATTTTCCGTCACGTTAACCCTTTAGCATTTAAACTGGCTGTATCTGGCCAGTTTTCTCTCACCTCTTTCTGTTCAAACTGTCCGTAACTGGCCATTCATACATATGTTAAGGTATTGTTCTCAAAATAAATAATATCAAAATTTCATAGATTCAATGTTATGTGAGATATTATGTGAGGTAAAGACTTTACTGTGAAAATATAATAGTATATATAGAGTAATGTAAATGGTATGTGAGATATTATGTGAGGTAAAGACTTTACTGTGAAAATATAATAGTATATATAGAGTAATGTAAATGGTATGTGAGATATTATGTGAGGTAAAGACTTTACTGTGAAAATACAATAGTATATATAGAGTAATTTAAATGTTATGTGAGGTAAAGCCTTTACTGTGAAAATACAACAGTATATATAGAGTAATGTAAATGTTATGTGAGATATTTTGTGAGGTAAAGGCTTTACTGTGAAAATACAATAGTATATATAGAGTAATGTAAATGTTATGTGAGATATTATGTGAGGTAAAGACTTTACTGTGAAAATACAATAGTATATATAGAGTAATGTAAATGTTATGTGAGATATTATGTGAGGTAAAGACTTTACTGTGAAAATACAATAGTATATATAGAGTAATGTAAATGTTATGTGAGATATTATGTGAGGTAAAGACTTTACTGTGAAAATACAATAGTATATATAAAGTAATGTAAATGTTATGTGAGGTATTATGTGAGGTAAAGCCTTTACTGTGAAAATACAATAGTATATATAGAGTAATGTAAATATTATGTGAGGTATTATGTGAGGTAAAGCCTTTACTGTGAAAATACAATAGTATATATAGAGTAATGTAAATAGTATGTAAGATATTATGTGAGGTAAAGCCTTTACTGTGAAAATACAATAGTATATATAGAGTAATGTAAATGGTATATGAGGTATTATGTGAGGTAAAGACTTTACTGTGAAAATACAATAGTATATATAGAGTAATGTAAATATTATGTGGGATATTATGTGAAGTAAAGACTTTACTGTGAAAATACAATAGTATATATAGAGTAATGTAAATGTTATGTGAGGTAAAGCCTTTACTGTGAAAATACAATAGTATATATAGAGTAATGTAAATGTTATGTGAGATATTATGTGAGGTAAGGCCTTTACTGTGAAAATACAATAGTAAATATAGAGTAATGTAAATGTTGTGTGAGATATTATGTGAGGTAAAGACTTTACTGTGAAAATACAATAGTATATATAGAGTAATGTAAATGTTATGTGAGATATTATGTGAGGTAAAGTCTTTACTGTGAAAATACAATAGTATATATAGAGTAATGTAAATGTTGTGAGATATTATGTGAGGTAAAGCCTTTACTGTGATAATACAATAGTATATATAGAGTAATGTAAATGTTATGTGAGATATTATGTGAGGTAAGGCCTTTACTGTGAAAATACAATAGTAAATATAGAGTAATGTAAATGTTGTGTGAGATATTATGTGAGGTAAAGACTTTACTGTGAAAATACAATAGTATATATAGAGTAATGTAAATGTTATGTGAGATATTATGTGAGGTAAAGTCTTTACTGTGAAAATACAATAGTATATATAGAGTAATGTAAATGTTGTGAGATATTATGTGAGGTAAAGCCTTTACTGTGATAATACAATAGTATATATTGTATATATGCAGTACATGTGCTGGGGCTTAAGAAGTCCTGCAATTGCAGAGACCCATCACCATGCCCCCTTAGTAATGAATGCATGACGAAAAACGTAGTCTACAGGTGCAAGGTCACAACCCCTAACTTGGAGCACCACTACATAGGATCCACAGCGACGAGTTTCAAAGATAGGTGGTATAGCCATTGCCATTCCTTTAACAGAATAGAAAAGAGGAAATGTACGGCCCTTTCTGAATTGATCTGGAAGCTCAAACTTGAAAAGACCCTGCACTCTCTGGTCTGGTCCATGGTTAGAAAGGTTCCCCCAGACAGAGGCGGGTCTGGTATTTGCAACCTCTGTCTTAGTGAGACACTCGAGATACATCATGGCGGAACCAAGCTATTAAGCAGAAGGACCTGCAGACACCTAAGGATGGGAACTTTCCTCAAGCTATATGGATAGACCCTGGTTATGGCCTCCCACAACGTCCTCCCCCCCTCCCATGTAGGTCCCCTACACCCCGTACCAATGACCAATGGGCAACAACACCCACCCATAGTTTGTAGTCCCTACGGTGGATTGTCCACCGGATCCTCTACTGGTTAGGAGTCAGCAAAACCACGTTTATTGAACCTGAGGACCCCCCACCCCCCACCCCCGGGAGTGGCCCACACAGGAAGTACAATTATTCTAAGGTACTAACCCTATACACATGAATGTGTGCCCGCAACCGTGCGTTGTGTGTGTATACTGGGATTACGTGAATTGAGGTTTATAGTATGAGATTCG
>OZ024765.1:22660609-22680609 GCA_964016885.1 Eledone cirrhosa
TATATATATATATTAATTTCAACAATGTCAGTATTCCGTGTCATAATTCTCGATTATCATTGGTTCATAGGTTTCAAACGATTCCGCCCACCTCAACGACGCCAAACTGAAATTAATATGCATAATGCCAATGAGGGAGTGAGAGGGGAGAGTAAGAACGCTGTGTTGGATACACTATGTATATGTGTCAGTGTAGAGACATGTGTGTGTGTGATGTGTGTGGAAATAAATGGGGAAGGAAAGCAATAACTATTAACATATGTGCGTGTGTATGTACGTGCGCGTATGTTTATGTGTGTGTGCGTGCGTGCAGCGTTCCACAGAAAGTAAAAACTATCAACATGTATGAGTATGTGCGTGTGTAAGTTTGCGTGCGTGTGCGCGTTTCCATGCGTGTACGTGTGTGTACGTGCGACGTTCCACAATCGCAACGCAGTTTATCTGTCTGTGTGCCTGTCTGTTAGTCTAACATACACAGAGTTGAGAAGGGAGTAAATAGGGACCTTTTTTTACATTGACGGACATCTTTTATATTTATTATTGTGTAATTTTTTGACAATTGCTCGAAATGAATACTGATAATAAGAGCAATTCGACTTTATCAAACTGAACTACAGCGGTGACGGCGTGCAGCCAGGAATGAAGAAAAATGGGCCGAACAGCGCCATCAGAACGCCAAACTTCAGAGGCGAAGACGTGCCGCCATGAATGAAAAGGAGCTGGCTGAACAACGCCAACGAAACACTGAAGACGAACTGGCTGAGCATCATCATCAGATGGCCGGAATTCAGCTGCAACGGCGTGCTGCGATGGATGAAGAGGAGCTGGCTGAACAGCACCAGTGCAATACAGAAGTTCAGGGAATGTGTAGCCAAAGTGCTCCTCATTCCAGTAAAGAGGCTAGAAGGCGAACAGATGATATTAAAAATGGATCATGGCAACCGTGTCATTTTCAGATTGGTGGGCGATCAGAGTGTCCACATTGTGGAGCATTGCTTTGGAGGCACGAAAGGACGTGGACCACAATGTGCTGTCATAAAGGAGCAGTTCAACTAGAACCCTTGCGAATGCCGGATGATGGGGAGTCACCGGAGTTTAAAATACTAAGTATGTGGGGTGATCAAGGAGACCGAGGTAGATTACTGCGCAAATATTCGCAGCAAATTAACAATCCATTAGCTTTAGCATCGCAGAGAGTTAGTGAGATGTTTGAGAGTGGAGCATGGCAACCGAATGTAGTCATTCAAGGCCGTTTGTATCATTGTATCGGTAATTTAGAAGTTACCCCAGGAGAGAGGCCTCGATTCGCTCAAATTTATTTTAACGATCCAGATTATAGTGAATCGGAGGAGGATATCAGGATCGGTTGGATGAAGTTGCCAGGAAATATAACTGAATTTGAACGGCAAAGGTTAAATGATTTGATCCGTGATTTGCAATCATGGTTTAGACAGTGTAATCCTTATGTTATGGATTTCATGTTGGTGGCTGAACTGCAAAATGTTCAGCAGAAAACATTGGTGATTAAGGCTGACGCAGTGCCAAGGAATCAACACAAACGGCAATATAATGCCCCTGGAGTATTTCGTGAAGTTGCTGTGTTGATGGACGATAAGCCTGAATCGATAGATATTGTCCTCAATTGCAGGGATGGTGGTCTCAAGAGTATCAATGAGTCAAATAGGACATACCATCCATTGTATTATGTTCTTTTATTCCCAAAAGGTGAAAATGGATGGAACATGTCTGTTCATTTAGATGATCATGAGAATCAGCATCAACAGGGAGGTGGCAATAGACACAATAATTCGATTCGCGACTTTTACGCGTTCCATTTGAACGAGAGGAATCAACAGAGAAATGCGCTATTTCAAGCCAGCAGATTGTTCCAGGAATACTGTTGTATGGCATACGCAAAGATCGAAAATCAAAGGCTAAATTATATAGCTACACATCAGCAACATATCAGAGCTGAATTGTATAATAATATACAGGATGCGATAACAGCCGATGATGCCAATTACAAGCAAATTGGTCGACGCATCATTTTGCCATCGTCGTTCATCGGCGGCCCGAGATATATGAACATTCGCTATCAAGATGCAATGGCTATTGTCAGAAAGTTTGGAAAGCCATATTTGTTTATAACGGTTACATGCAATCCTGAATGGACTGATATTAAGGATGCACTTTTGCCAGGACAACAGCCAAAGGACCGTCCTGATATTGTGGCAAGAGTATTCAAAGGATATCTAAAAAAGATAATGGAAGATGTGGAAAAAGAGGGAATCTTTGGAGGTATAGTTGCTTTTACATACGTAATTGAATTCCGAAAAAGAGGATTGCCACATGCACATTTGCTGATAACTTTACATAGAGATTGTAAATTGAGATGTGCTGAGGATGTCGACAGCATTGTGTGTGCTGAACTGCCGGAGAGTGAGGCACTACGCAACTTGGTGGCAAAGTCAATGCGAAGTGGCAAATCGGAAAGCGCCTTGCATGAAAAATGGCCAATGCAGTAAGCACTTTCCGAAATCTTTTGTCACGAGCACTTCCTGGAACGATGGGGATGCTCATCCCTCATACAGAAGACGGTCGCCTGCAGATGGCGGTTTGGTCGAAAATGTAAACGGTCGACAGGTTACAAATCAATGGGTTGTGCCATACAATCCATATTTGATTATGAAATATCGTTGTCATATTAATGTGGAAATTTGTAGCTCAGTGAAAGCTTGCAAATATCTATTCAAATATGTTTACAAAGGTCATGATCGGGCAATGATCAATGTCAGGAATGAGGAAGCGAACCAAGGAGATGAAGTTGGCAGGTTCCAGGATGTTCGCTCGATTGGATCTAGCGAAGCTTGCTGGAGATTGTTTGATTTTGATCTCAATGAACGCAAACCCAGCGTTCAGAAACTGACGGTTCACTTAGAGAATAGGCAAATGGTCTGTTTTCAGGACACTAGAAGAGGTATCGAAAGAATTGCTAACGCACCACCTCCTAAGACGGAATTGACTGAGTGGTTCAAGCATAATAGGGAACATGCTTTGAACCCGGATCAAAAGCAACTCTACTGCGATTTCCCTTCGCACTATACGTGGGATAAGAAGGGAAAGAAATGGAATGATAGAAAACAAAAGTTGAGATTCATGACTATTGGACGAGTTTGTAATGTCCATCCAGCATCTGGTGATGTGTTTTATCTCCGAATTCTGTTGCATAATGATATTTCGAGAGGTAAACAGAGCTTCGCTGATTTGAAAACAATCAATGGCGTGGAATATGAAACATACCAGGCTGTGTGTCAGCATCTGGGACTCCTTCAGGATGACGCTGAATGGAATAACGCCATGGAAGTGCAGGAACAACACAGACGCCAACTCAAATAAGGCAGTTGTTTGTCATGATTCTAGGATTCTGCAATCCTGCCGATCCAAGAGAGTTATTTGAACACCATTGGGGAATTATGGCTGATGATTTTAGGCATCATTTTCAGGTCGATGATGAAAATTTGATGAAACTATTGTTTTGCTCAATATTGAGCAACTGCTTGAAGTTCATTTCAAATGTTTAAGAGATTTCAATTTGCGAATTCCTGATGAAGAAATGCGGCAACGTGTCTTAGCATTGAACATGAGATTGCAGCTTAGACGGTTGCCACTCGATCGGAGGGAACTATTCCAGTTTGATCCACTGGAACAGCAACGTATTGTGGATGAACGTATGCCAATGTTGACCCAATCTCAGAGAGAATTGGTCGATGGCGTTCTCCACTCAATTTCCACTAATGAGCAACTTTGTGCTTTCATAGATGCTCCAGGAGGCACCGGAAAGACATTCTGTTTCAACACTATGTTATCGGCAGTCAGAGCTCAGAGGAAGATTGCTCTCCCTGTGGCCACCAGTGGGATCGCTGCCACTTTGCTGAGTGGTGGAAGGACCTTCCACTCATGCTTCAAGGCTCCATTGGCTCCGGATGAGTTGAGTGTCTGTAACATTACAGGACAAAGTGAACTCGCGGGCCTTATACGCAATACGTCTCTGATTATTTGGGACGAGGCTCCAATGGCACACAGATATTTGCTGGAGGCATTGGACAGAACTTTGAGAGATATCTGCGGTAGTGACCTGCCATTCAGTGGTAAGACTATCGTTGTTGGTGGCGATTTCAGACAGGTGCTACCAATTGTTAGGAATGCTCAAAGAGCGCAAATTGTCGATGCATGTCTGAAAAAGTCCCCGTTGTGGCGCCATTTCAGAGTATTGCGATTACACGATAATATGCGACTTCGTATGTTCGGGCAAAACGAAGAGGCTGAGACATACGGCCGATGGTTGATGCAGTTGGGAAACGATGAATTGCCACACGTTGGTGATAATCAGACTAAGAATCCCAGACCATTTGGTCATGCCACTGGACCGCCAAGCATTGATTGACTGGGTGTTCCTTAATTTGAATGTTTTTTGGCAGAATATCTCCTGGATATCAGAACGCGTTATTCTAACTCATTCGAATGC
Organism: Eledone cirrhosa; assembly: GCA_964016885.1. Taxonomy (NCBI): domain Eukaryota; kingdom Metazoa; phylum Mollusca; class Cephalopoda; order Octopoda; family Eledonidae; genus Eledone; species Eledone cirrhosa. The sequence continues at coordinate 22,665,135 of OZ024765.1, forward strand.
AACGGTCGATGAAATATATTCGTAAGTAACTGGAATGTTTCCTGGAGAGGAATGGTTGACCGTCAGTGCGGATGCAATGGAGCCTAATCAGCAGAACATATTGTTCCCACTGAATATCTGAATTCACTTCAAATACCCGAATTTCCCCCACATATTTTGAGGTTGAAAAGAGTTTGCCGATTATATTGCTTAGAAATATCAATCATAAAATGGGTCTTTGCAATGGTACCAGATTGATTGTTGAGAGATTGATTAACGGAAGAGTTTTAGAAGCTAAACTCCCAGGCAGAGAGGAATCGGTTCTCATTCCGAGGATCATGCTGAGACCAAGTGAAGATCTGCTGCCATTTATTTGGCAAAGGAGACAGTTTCCCGTCAATTTGGCCTTCTCCATGACTGTCAACAAGGCACAGGGACAGACTTTCAAGTGAGTTGGTGTCTACTTGAATGATCCAGCATTCAGCCATGGGCAACAGTATGTTGCTGCATCTCGAGTGTGCGATCCTGATGGTATAAAATTTGCAATTGATACCACTAACAGAGGAACAAACCTAAATATTGTCTATAATTAAGCTTTGAGCTGATGTATGCATATCTTTAATGCTATCAATAAGCGACGTAAATGATTCGGACATTGGTGTTCTTTGATCAGTATTGTGAGCTTTGATAGAGTTATCATTTATGTTCAATGTCATTTAATGTCGTTATGAGCAATAAAAACAAACAAGTATTGGTAAAAATTGCTTTCACTGCTATGTTGCGCATTAAATACCAACAAGTATTGGTAGAAATTGCCTTCACTGCTGTGAATATTCGACGTAAATGATTCAGACATTAGTGATCTTTGACAGAGTTATCATTTCTGTTCAATGTCATTTATCGTCGATAATGAACAATAAAACCAACAAGTATTGGTAGAAATTGCCTTCAAATGTATCGCTTCTGATAGCGGTGGTAATAAAACCTCATCATATGCTGAGTCTGGTAAAAAGATTGGATCCTATGGCCGGCCAGGGCTAGAGTAATATTGAAAAACCATTCTATTTTCGAAGTAGAAGGATCCGCCATTTTGGAGTTCAAACCAGGGGACACCTCCCCGAGTTGAACTCTGGGCAACATTGACTGTCTATTACTCATTGGCTAAGATCCTGGAAATTACTGATATAATAAATGTTTGTGTCATATAATTTGTTGTTTTATTATTATAGCTGAGAAGTTAACTTTGCCTTTCATCCTTCCGGGGTCGATAAAATAAAGTACCAGTAATGCACTGGGTAATTGCTGGCCTTGTGCCTAACGTAGAAACAATTATTATAGCTGACCACTTATAGATAAGCATGTTATCCATATCCATATTAATTTGGCATTTGTATAAACCATTTCAAGTAAATAGGGACCTTTTTTTACATTGACAGACATCTTTTATATTAATTATCTATATCTATATCTACATATAATATAAAAGATTGGAACTTCCATCATCCTTTTGAGAAACGTGGAACAACCACGTCTATGCAATGATACACATTTTACAGTCAGGCAGAAGATGAACTATCTCCTAGAGGTCACTATTCTAGGTGGGAGCACCTAGAACCATTCACATACTATGCACAAACGGTACAACGAAGAATCTGGTATATCTGGAGGATTTTTCTTACTGTTTTTTGTATCACACAGACACACGGACTCGCCTCATACTGTCACCAAACATCCAATACAGTCATTTTCTCTTTTACCTGTCTTCTCTTATCATCTGTTTACCCAGGCGGTAGATTGGCAGTATCGGTAGAGGGTCGGACGCCATGCTAGGGTGGTAGATTGGCAGTATCGGTAGAGGGTCGGACGCCATGCTAGGGTGGTGGATTGGCAGTATCGGTAGAGGGTCGGACGCCATGCTAGGGTGGTGGATTGGCAGTATCGGTAGAGGGTCGGACGCCATGCTTTCCAGCATAGTTACGTCCCTTTACGATCTGAGTTCAAATCCCGCCGAGGTTAACTTTGCCTTTCATCCTTACGAGGTTGATAAAATAAAGTACCAGTAATGTACTGGGTGATTGCTGGCCTTGTGCCAAAAAGTAGAAACAATTATCTGTTTACCCAGGTGAAGCTGGGTACGTCAGCTAGTATATATATATATATATATATATATATATATATATATATATAAACTCATAGCGAATGGTCTTCAAACAAAATGTGTTTAAATAAACATACAGTATATTATCAAATATACTATACATACATTCATGTATACATCACTATTTCAGAGCACCAATACTAATATATAATTTTTGCTGGACCGGCAACGGTTCTGTTTAATCAGCTCTTAAACATCACTGGAGTTCTATAAGAATCCAGCTTCTATAAATGTCGGCAGAAGTGAAGGGATATGTAACCTTGACAACCGCTAATGAGCAAGAAACGGCCGTCGGTTGCTTCCCTTTGCTTTTGCCGATACCAAGTAAGTGACTTAGTCACTACTTTAAAACTCATAGCGAATGGTCTTCAAAATGTTTTAAAATAAATATACAGTATATTATCAAATATACTATACATACATTTATATATATATATATATATATATATATATATATATATACAGTTATGTAATAAACAACATAATATAATTATTTCATTTACCAAAGGTTTCACGAAGACAGACGAGCTTGGCACAGATCTGCCTTCAATCATCAGAATGAATTTTATTTAAAATAGAAGTGAGATATGGATTTCAAAACAGAGTCTAGTGAGTTCAATTCTCAGACCTGGTGATGTGTTGTTTCCTTGAGCAAGACACTTTATTTCACATTGCTCCAGTTTACTCAGCTGTAGAAATGAGATGATAGGGACTGGGGTCCCTATCATTCCACTGTAAAGTGGACGTGGAGGTGCCACGGCAAAAAAGCACCCAGCACTCACTGTAAATGAGGTTGGTGTTAGGAAGGGCATCCAGCTGTAGAAATCAAGCCAAAATCAGTTCCCGTCCCACCCTTGCAAGCAGGGAAAAGTGGACGTAAAATGAAATGATGATGATGATGATGATGATGATGAGTCTAGGACAATTGAAATCCATATCTCACTTCCATTTTAAATAAAATGTGCCAAGCTCCTCTGTTTTCGTGAAACCTTTGGTACGGGAAATGAAATAATTGTCTTTTGTTGTTTATTACATAACTAAAAAGCTCTGTAGCCTCCATAGAGCACTCTCTTTTCCTTTACCTTTCCTACGGAAATACTTCAACTATATATATATAGTCAAGTAGACATAATGACCAATCTCTCTCCATTGTTTTCCCCAGGTTTGCCTTCGCCAATATCTGATACATACGATGAAACTTCTGAAAGTAAGTTTTCCTCTAATTCTATCATTCTTTCACATATTTTATTCCAAGAATAATTGTTTCTACTTTTGCCAGAAACGTAACTCTATGCTGAAATTCTTCATTAATTAATAGAAATATGATCACAAAAATGATAAGTCATTATTATTAGCAGAATCAGTAGAGTGACAATATGTCTTGTGATATTTAGGTACATCTCTTTATATCTGAATTAAAATCCTATCAAAGATCAACTTTGCCTTTCATCCTTCCCAACTTGACAAGATAAAATACCAGTCAAGTACTGGGTTGGATAAATCCCAATAAAAGAAAGAAAAAAATGTATATGAGTGCCTTTGAGTACACCTGGTTTCAATAACTAATGAGTGGCATACATAGTTATGTACTGGTTCTTTATTTTATCAGCTTAGGTTGGTGACATTGGAATACTGTTAGTATTTTCTTAGATTTTCTGTCTAAGCTCTTCAATTTGTTTGACTTCCAATTTATTTTATTCCAAGAATAATTGTTTCTACTTTTGCCAGAAACGTAACTCTATGCTGAAAAGCATGAGGTTGATAGAATAAAGTACCAGTAATGCACTGGAGTCAATTTAATCGACTTTCTCCTCCCCCAGAATTGCTGGCCTTGTGTCTATATAAGAAACTATTATTATTAGGGTGGTGCATTGGCAGTATTGTAGAGAGGGTCGGACCCATGCTTTGACGCATAGAGTTACGGCCCTTGCCATTCTGAGTTCAAATCCCCGCCGAGGTTAACTTTGCCTTTCATCCTTACGGGGGTCGATAAAATAAAGTACCAGTAATGCACTGGGGTAATTGCTGGCCTTGTGCCTAACGTAGAAACAATTATTAGGGTGGTGGATTGGCAGTATTGTAGAGAGTCCACCATGCTTTACAGCATAGAGTTATGGCCCTTTACGTTATGAGTTCTAATCCCTCTGAGGTTAACTTTGCCTTTTATCCTTACGGGGTCGATAAAATAAAGAACCAGTAATATTCTGGGGTCGATTTAATCGACTTACCCCTCCCCCAAAATTGCTGGCCTTGTGCCTATATAAGAAACCATTATTATTAGCCGAGGTTAACTTTGCCTTTCATCCTTACGGGGTCGATAAAATAAAGTACCAGTAATGTACTGGGTAATTGATGGCCTTGTGCCAAAAGTAGAAACAATTATTATTATTATTATATTAATAATTATTATTATTATTATTATCATAGCTAAAAAATGTCTTGACCCAATTGAAGAGGATGGAAACCAAGATGGTAAGTGACATTTTAAGTATTGTCATATATATGGATGGTCATGGTAGGGTTGGTGGTTCAGTTGGTGGTTGGGGTTGGTGGTGGTATTGGTAAAAGGTATGTAAAATAGAGGTGTGACTTATCTCCTGGACCTACAAAACCTCCTCTTCTTTGCCCACTTATTCCTGGGAAGGTCGTGAGGTCAGAGTCCTCAAACACTCCTTCCAACTGATCAGGCTGGGCCCCAAGCGAGACCAGCCAAGCTCAAGGATGTTATCCAGCCACCTTGCTCAATGTCTACCCCAGGGCCTCCTGCCAGTTGGTTTTTACCTGTAAAATCTGTCCAGTGATTCTTTCCTGAGACGTTCTAACCACAAGTCCATAGTATGAGAGCTGCGATCTCTCAATTCAGAGAAGTAGTGGCTCTATCTGGAGTGACTCTCTGATCTCCCAGCTACAAATCTATCCAGAGATTCTTTCCTGAGACATTCTAACCACAAGTCCATAGTATCACAGCTGTGATCTCTCAATTCAGAGAAGTAGCAGCTCTACCTGGAGTGACTCTCTGATCTCCCAGCTACAAATCTATCCAGAGATTCTTTCCTGAGACATTCTAACCACAAGTCCATAGTATCACAGCTGTGATCTCTCAATTCAGAGAAGTAGCAGCTCTACCTGGAGTGACTCTCTGATCTCTGAGCTACAAATCTGTCCAGTGATTCTTTCCTGAGACATTCTAACCACAAGTCCATAGTATCACAGCTGTGATCTCTCAATTCAGAGAAGTAGCAGCTCTACCTGGAGTGACTCTCTGATCTCCCAGCTACAAATCTATCCAGAGATTCTTTCCTGAGACATTCTAACCACAAGTCCATAGTATCACAGCTGTGATCTCTCAATTCAGAGAAGTAGCAGCTCTACCTGGAGTGACTCTCTGATCTCCCAGCTACAAATCTATCCAGTGATTCCTTCCTGAGACATTCTAACCACAAGTCCATAGTATCAGAGCAGTGATCTCTCAATTCAGAGAAGTAGCAGCTCTACCTGGAGTGACTCTCTGATCTCCCAGCTACAAATCTATCCAGAGATTCTTTCCTGAGACATTCTAACCACAAGTCCATAGTATCACAGCTGTGATCTCTCAATTCAGAGAAGTAGCAGCTCTACCTGGAGTCACTCTCTGATCTCCCAGCTACAAATCTGTCCAGTGATTCTTTCCTGAGACATTCTAACCACATGTCCATAGTATCAGAGCTGTGATATCTCAATTCAGAGAAGTAGCAGCTCTACCTGGAGTGACTCTCTGATCTCCGAGCCACAAATCTGTCCAGTGATTCCTTCCTGAGACATTCTAACCACATGTCCATAGCAGCAGCTCTCCCTGGAGTGACTCTCTCATCTCCAAGCTACACACTCTATCGAGTAACATTAAATATGTGGTACATTGCAAATAATAATAATAATGAAATTATTGTGTAAAGTGCTCAGGTGCACTACAACTCGTCAAAGGTGTATGTATAGTACATAGAATAATACAAAAATGTCAGGGAAGTACATGTGTGTATGTGTTAGCTGTAGTATTGGCGGATCTCGGGAAGCATGGAGGCCTTAAAGGATGCAGTGTCTCGACAGCTAACAACTGATGCAGGTAGTTTGTTCCATGGAGGTTTTAAAGGATGCAGTGTGTCAACAGCTAACAACTGATGTAGGTAGTTTGTTCCATGGAGGTTTTAAAGGATGCAGTGTCTCGACAGCTAACAACTGATGTAGGTAGTTTGTTACATGGAGGTTTCAAAGGATGCAGTGTCTCGACAGCTAACAACTGATGCAGGTAGTTTGTTACATGGAGGCCTTAAAGGATGCAGTGTCTCGACAGCTAACAACTGATGTAGGTAGTTTGTTCCATGGAGGTTTTAAAGGATGTAGTGTCTCGACAGCTAACAACTGATGTAGGTAGTTTGTTCCATGGAGGCCTTAAAGGATGCAGTGTCTCGACAGCTAACAACTGATGCAGGTAGTTTGTTCCATGCTTCAGCAACTCTGAGCGTGAAAAAAGGTTTCAGAAAGTCATGGGAACTGTGCTGTTTTCTTACTTTGTGGGCATGTCCATGTGTGTTAGACACATGGAAATCAAAAAGGTACTCAGGGTTGTTGTTGGCAACATGGTTAACAATTTTGTGTATGTTAAATGGAGGTGTCACTGATCTACTGAATCTACAAAACCTCACATAGTGGCTTTTCATATTTTCATGAAGATATAATTAAATATATAGAATATAATATATACAATATTATATATACAATATAATATATACAATATAATATATACAATATAATATATACAATATAATATATACAATATTATATATACAATATAATATATACAATATAATATATACAATATAATATATACAATATAATATATACAATATAATATATAAACATATATACAAAATATAATTTATAAATAAATATACACAGTGCAATATATACAATATAGTATATAAATATATACAGTACAATATATACAATATAGTATATACAGTACAATATATACAATATAGTATATAAACATATATATACAATACAATATATATATAAATATATACAATATATAGATATAAATATATACAGTACAATATATACATAAATATATACAATATCTATATATAGATTTGAGCGACTTCCGTCTGACTGTGTTTACACATTTATATTTATATACACATACATATAAATGTATGTATATGTACATACACACACGCACACACATATATACACATATGCATCAGTGTGTTGAAAACAATTCTAGTAATATATAAATAAGTATATAGAATATAATATGGAGGCACATGGCTTAGTGGTTAGAGCATTGGCCTTGCAATCGAAAGGTTGTGAGTTCAATTCTCAGACCGGGTGATGTGTTGTTTCCTTGAGCAAGGCACTTTATTTCACATTGCTCCAGTTTACTCAGCTGTATAAATGAGATGATAGGGATTGGGGTCCCTATCATTCCACTGCAAAGTGGTCGTGGAGGTGCCACGGCAAAAAAGCACCCAGCACTCACTGTAAATGAGGTTGGTGTTAGGAAGGGGCACCCAGCTGTAAAAAAACCTGCCAGAGACACTTCCGTGTGAACGAGACATGGTCTCCCGACCATGCTAGCATCAAAGATGGACGTTAAACAATGATGATGATGATGATGATATGCATATATATAATACAATATATAAACATACATATACAATACAATATATATATAATACAATATATAAACATACATATACAATATTTATATAATACAATATATAAACATACATATACAATACAATATATATATAATACAATATATAAACATACATATACAATATTTATATAATACAATATATAAACATACATATACAATATATATATAATACAATATGTAAACATACATATACAATATTTATATAATACAATATATAAACATACATATACAATACAATATATATATAATACAATATATAAACATACAATATATAAACATACATATACAATACAATATATATAATACAATATATAAACATACATATACAATACAATATATATATAATACAATATATAAACATACATATACAATACAATATATATATAATACAATATATAAACATACATATACAATACAATATATATATAATACAATATATAAATATACATATACAATACAATATATATATATAATACAATATATAAACATACATATACAATATATATACTTATATATACAATATAATATATATACAACTATATACAATATATATACAAAGGTGCTAATTCAATATATATATACAATATAATACATAAACACATATATATACAATATATATATATATATATACAATATAAATACACAATACAATATATAAGCATGAGAGAGACTGAGATTAAGAGGAATCAAATGCTGTGTGTAGGAGAGGAGGTTGTGTTGGTTTGGACATGTGATGGGTATGAAGGATGACAGCTGCATAAAAAGGTGCAGAGCACTAGAAGTCGATGGAAACCGCGGAGTGGGGAGACCCAGGAAGACCTGGGATGAGGGGATAAAAGCCAACCTTACCCAATTACACCTCTCAAAGGCGATGACACATGACCATGACCTCTCGCGTCACGCAGTAATACAGAGTACCCGACCCCCCATGGGTAAAAGTCGAAGCTGAAGCATATAGACAATATGCCCCCACACCCTCCCACTGCAAAGTGGTCGTGGAGGTGCCATGGAAAAAAAGCACCCAGCACTCACTGTAAATGAGGTTGGTGTTAGGAAGGGCATCCAGCTGTAGAAATCAAGCCAGAATCAGTTCCTGTATGAGCAAGACAAGGTCAGCCGACCGGACACTGCCCACAACAGGACAACCAGTCTAACCCATGCTAGCGTGGAAGAACGGACGTAAAACGGTGATGATGATATATATATATATACAATATATAAGCATATATATATACAATATATAGACATATATATACAATATAATATATATAATCATATATATATATAATATAATATATATACACATATATATATACAATACACATATATACAGTACAATATACATATATACACATGTATACAATACAATATAATATATATATACAACTATATACAATACAATATATATACATATATACAATATAATATATATACAACTATATACAATATAATATAAATACATATAAATATACAATACAATATATATACACATAGAATTATATACAACACAATATATATACAATATATACACACAATTATATACAATATAATATATATACAAAGATGTTAATTCAATATTTGCATAATTTGTTTAAATATTTTCATGGTTATTGATAATCAGTTTTATTGGAAATTTCCAAAGGAAATTTCTTTTTCCTTTCAAATATTTATTATTTATTGTTCAAAATAAAATTATCAATATTTGTTTAAATTTAATATAGAAAAAAAATATATAAAAAAATCAATATCTAATCACCAAGATATGTACTTTTAAACTTCTAACAATTTTTTTTAAATTGATTTCTGGTTTTAATTGATGAGAGATAAACTTCAAAAGAACACAGTATGTTCACTCAGTCACTGTTTAGTAGAGGGTGGGGTGGGTTTGGGGTGGAGTGGGGGTGAGTTGGGAGTGGAGTGGGGGTGGGTTTGTGGTGGGTGGAAAAGGGGTCTGGGGATAATCTCACCTTACCCACACACATATTTTTTTTTTAAAGTGTGCTGCTGGTTGTTTAGTTGTTATAGATTGTCAAAGTTCTTTCGTCACACATTCTGTAACCTCCTTAGTGATTGCCCTTTGATATTATTTTGTGTCTCTCCTTTGTTCTATCCTACACCATCTTCTGTGTTGTGAGCTGTATACAATAATATCTGTTTCAACACACATTTTCACATTAGAAGTCTTGCAAAACAAATTTTAAAATGAAATATATATATATATAGACAGTATATATATATATATATATATATATATTGTCTATATATATATATATATATATTGCTAGAGATGTCAACATGATTAGACCTGTTATTTTTATCTAAAGACATTTTGTCCAATTCCATCCCGCCTATCAATCTACCTTATTTCCCATTCTTTCTTCTGATGAAGGACTAGCGTCTGAAACGTTAAGACCATCTTCCTGCTATATCAAAGGTTAACCTAATATATCCCTTCCATATACTGTACTAATTGTGTTGTTATTTCTGTTTACCTTTTACATACATACATATACAATATCTGTATGACATCACACCTGTAATCAACACACCACACCACACCTGTATGACATCACACCTGTAATCAACACACCACACCAGACATGTCTGACATCACACCTGTAATCAACACACCACACCAGACCTGTCTGACATCACACCTGTAATCAACACACCACACCACACCTGTATGACATCACACCTGTAATCAACACACCACACCTGTCTGACATCACACCTGTAATCAACACACCACACCTGTCTGACATCACACCTGTAATCAACACACCACACCAGACCTGTCTGACATCACACCTGTAATCAACACACCACACCTGTCTGACATCACACCTGTAATCAACACACCACACCAGACCTGTCTGACATCACACCTGTAATCAACACACTACACCTGTCTAACATCACACCTGTAATCAACACACCACACCAGACCTGTCTGACATCACACCTGTAATCAACACGCCACACCAAACCTGTCTGACATCACACCTGTAATCAACACACCACACCACACCTGTCTGACATCACACCTGTAATCAACACACCACACCAGACGTGGCTGACATCACACCTGTAATCAACACACCACACCACACCTGTATGACATCACACCTGTAATCAACACACCAGACCTGTCTGACATCACACCTGTAATCAACACACCACACCTGTCTGACATCACACCTGTAATCAACACACCACACCACACCTGTCTGACATCACACCTGTAATCAACACACCACACCTGTCTGACATCACACCTGTAATCAACACACCACACCAGACATGTCTGACATCACACCTGTAATTAACACACCACACCTGTCTGACATCACACCTGTAATCAACACACCACACCTGTCTGACATCACACCTGTAATCAACACACCACACCAGACATGTCTGACATCACACCTGTAATCAACACACTACACCTGTCTGACATCACACCTGTAATCAACACACCACACCAAACCTGTCTGACATCACACCTGTAATCAACACACCACACCACACCTGTCTGACACCACACCTGTAATCAACACACAACACCACACCTGTCTGACATCACACCTGTAATCAACACACCACACCAGACATGTCTGACATCACACCTGTAATCAACACACCACACCAGACCTGTCTGACATCACACCTGTAATCAACACACCACACTACACCTGTCTGACATCACACCTGTAATCAACACACCACACCAGACCTGTCTGACATCACACCTGTAATCAACACACCACACCAGACCTGTCTGACATCACACCTGTAATCAACACACCACACCAGACCTGTCTGACATCACACCTGTAATCAACACACCACACCAGACCTGTCTGACATCACACCTGTAATCAACACACCACACTACACCTGTCTGACATCACACCTGTAATCAACACACCACACTACACCTGTCTGACATCACACCTGTAATCAACACACCACACCAGACCTGTCTGACATCACACCTGTAATCAACACACCACACCAGACCTGTCTGCAATCACACCTGTAATCAACACACCACACCTGTCTGACATCACACCTGTAATCAACACACCACACTACACCTGTCTGACATCACACCTGTAATCAACACACCACACCAGACCTGTCTGACATCACACCTGTAATCAACACACCACACCAGACCTGTCTGACATCACACCTGTAATCAACACACCACACCTGTCTGACATCACACCTGTAATCAACACACCACACCACACCTGTCTGACATCACACCTGTAATCAACACACCACACCTGTCTGACATCACACCTGTAATCAACACACCACACCAGACCTGTCTGACATCACACCTGTAATCAATACACCACACCTGTCTGACATCACACCTGTAATCAATACACCACACCTGTCTGACATCACACCTGTAATCAACACACCACACCTGTCTGACATCACACCTGTAATCAACACACCACACCACACCTGTCTGACATCACACCTCTAATCAATACACCACACCTGTCTGACATCACACCTGTAATCAACACACCAAACCACACCTGTCTGTCATCACACCTGTAATCAACACACCACACCAGACCTGTCTGTCATCACACCTGTAATCAACACACCACACCACACCTGTCTGACATCACACCTGTAATCAACACACCACACCACACCTGTCTGACATCACACCTGTAATCAACACACCACACCTGTCTGACATCACACCTGTAATCAACACACCACACCAGACCTGTCTGACATCACACCTGTAATCAATACACCACACCTGTCTGACATCACACCTGTAATCAATACACCAGACCTGTCTGACATCACACCTGTAATCAACACACCACACCTGTCTGACATCACACCTGTAATCAACACACCACACCACACCTGTCTGACATCACACCTGTAATCAATACACCACACCTGTCTGACATCACACCTGTAATCAACACACCAAACCACACTTGTCTGTCATCACACCTGTAATCAACACACCACACCAGACCTGTCTGTCATCACACCTGTAATCAACACACCACACCACACCTGTCTGACATCACACCTGTAATCAACACACCACACCAGACCTGTCTGACATCACACCTGTAATCAACACACCACACCAGACCTGTCTGACATCACACCTGTAATCAACACACCACACCTGTCTGACATCACACCTGTAATCAACACACCACACCACACCTGTCTGACATCACACCTGTAATCAACACACCACACCTGTCTGACATCACACCTGTAATCAACACACCACACCAGACCTGTCTGACATCACACCTGTAATCAATACACCACACCTGTCTGACATCACACCTGTAATCAATACACCACACCTGTCTGACATCACACCTGTAATCAACACACCACACCTGTCTGACATCACACCTGTAATCAACACACCACACAACACCTGTCTGACATCACACCTGTAATCAATACACCACACCTGTCTGACATCACACCTGTAATCAACACACCAAACCACACTTGTCTGTCATCACACCTGTAATCAACACACCACACCAGACCTGTCTGTCATCACACCTGTAATCAACACACCACACCACACCTGTCTGACATCACACCTGTAATCAACACACCACACCAGACCTGTCTGACATCACACCTGTAATCAACACACCACACCAGACCTGTCTGACATCACACCTGTAATCAACGCACCACACCAGACCTGTCTGACATCACACCTGTAATCAACACACCACACCAGACCTGTCTGACATCACACCTGTAATCAACACACTACACCAGACCTGTCTGACATCACACCTGTAATCAACACACCACACCAGACCTGTCTGACATCACACCTGTAATCAACACACCACACCAGACCTGTCTGACATCACACCTGTAATCAACACACCACACCAGACCTGTCTGACACCACACCTGTAATCAATACACCAGACCTGTCTGACATCACACCTGTAATCAACACACCACACCACACCTGTCTGACACCACACCTGTAATCAACACACCAGACCTGTCTGACACCACACCTGTAATCAACACACCAGACCTGTCTGACACCACACCTGTAATCAACACACCACACCAGACCTGTCTGTCATCACACCTGTAATCAACACACCACACCACACCTGTCTGACACCACACCTGTAATCAACACACCAGACCTGTCTGACACCACACCTGTAATCAACACACCAGACCTGTCTGACACCACACCTGTAATCAACACACCAGACCTGTCTGACATCACACCTGTAATCAACACACCACACCAGACCTGTCTGACATCACACCTGTAATCAACACACCACACCACACCTGTCTGACATCACACCTGTAATCAACACACCACACCAGACCTGTCTGACATCACACCTGTAATCAACACACCACACCACACCTGTCTGACATCACACCTGTAATCAACACACCACACCAGACCTGTCTGACATCACACCTGTAATCAACACACCACACCAGACCTGTCTGTCATCACACCTGTAATCAACACACCACACCAGACCTGTCTGTCATCACACCTGTAATCAACACACCACACCACACCTGTCTGACACCACACCTGTAATCAACACACCACACCACACCTGTCTGACATCACACCTGTAATCAACACACCACACCAGACCTGTCTGTCATCACACCTGTAATCAACACACCACACCAGACCTGTCTGTCATCACACCTGTAATCAACACACCACACCACACCTGTCTGACACCACACCTGTAATCAACACACCACACTACACCTGTCTGACATCACACCTGTAATCAACACACTACACCTGTCTGACATCACACCTGTAATCAACACACCACACCACACCTGTCTGACACCACACCTGTAATCAACACACCAGACCTGTCTGACACCACACCTGTAATCAACACACCACACCACACCTGTCTGACATCACACCTGTAATCAACACACCACACCACACCTGTCTGACACCACACCTGTAATCAACACACCACACCACACCTGTCTGACACCACACCTGTAATCAACACACCACACCAGACCTGTCTGACACCACACCTGTAATCAACACACCACACCACACCTGTCTGACACCACACCTGTAATCAACACACCACACCACACCTGTCTGACACCACACCTGTAATCAACACACCTGTCTGTTTATATTTTCAGGACACCTCAACACCAAAGAGAATCAATACTCCCAAATGTACGAAGGTAAACAACAACTGTTGATATTTAACTGTTACAACATTTCTCTATGTCCAGATGTGTTGCAACACCTCCTCCCCCACCAACACCTCCTCCCCCTCCAACACCTCCTCCCCCACCAACACATCCTGCCCCCACCAACACCTCCTCCCCCACCAACACCTCCTCCCCCTCCAACACCTCCTCCTCCTCCTCCAACACCTCCTTCCCATACAACACCTCCTCCCCCTCCAACACATCCTTCCCCCTCCAACATCCCCTCCCCTCCAAAATATCCTGCCCCCACCAACACCTCCCCCACCAACACCTCCCTCTCCAACACCTCCTCCCCCTCCAACACCCCACTCCAACACCTCCTCCCCCTCCAACACCTCCTC
>OZ024765.1:22685609-22695609 GCA_964016885.1 Eledone cirrhosa
CTCTACACCCATCATTTGTGCTCGATTACACTGTCTAGTCCACCTTGGAGTACATCGAGTCCTGCAAGCCTTAGACTGTACTCTACACCCATCATTTGTGCTCGATTACACTGTCTAGTCCACCTTGGAGTACATCCAGTCCTGCAAGCCTTAGACTGTACTCTACACCCATCATTTGTGCTCGATTACACTGTCTAGTCCACCTTGGAGTACATCCAGTCCTGCAAGCCTTAGAATGTACTCTACACCCATCATCTTAGTTGTCTAGTCCACCTTGGAGTACATCCAGTCCTGCAAGCCTTAGAATGTACTCTACACCCATCATTTGTGCTCGATTACACTGTCTAGTCCACCTTGGAGTACATCGAGTCCTGCAAGCCTTAGAATGTACTCTACCCCCATCATCTTAGTTGTCTAGTCCACCTTGGAGTACATCCAGTCCTGCAAGCCTTAGAATGTACTCTACACCCATCATCTTAGTTGTCTAGTCCACCTTGGAGTACATCGAGTCCTGCAAGCCTTAGAATGTACTCTACACCCATCATCTTAGTTGTCTAGTCCACCTTGGAGTACATCCAGTCCTGCAAGCCTTAGAATGTACTCTACACCCATCATCTTAGTTGTCTAGTCCACCTTGGAGTACATCCAGTCCTGCAAGCCTTAGACTGTACTCTACACCCATCATTTGTGCTCGATTACACTGTCTAGTCCACCTTGGAGTACATCCAGTCCTGCAAGCCTTATAATGTACTCTACACCCATCATCTTAGTTGTCTAGTCCACCTTGGAGTACATCCAGTCCTGCAAGCCTTAGAATGTACTCTACACCCATCATCTTAGTTGTCTAGTCCACCTTGGAGTACATCCAGTCCTGCAAGCCTTAGACTGTACTCTACACCCATCATTTGTGCTCGATTACACTGTCTAGTCCACCTTGGAGTACATCCAGTCCTGCAAGCCTTAGAATGTACTCTACACCCATCATCTTAGTTGTCTAGTCCACCTTGGAGTACATCCAGTCCTGCAAGCCTTAGAATGTACTCTACACCCATCATCTTAGTTGTCTAGTCCACCTTGGAGTACATCCAGTCCTGCAAGCCTTAGAATGTACTCTACACCCATCATCTTAGTTGTCTAGTCCACCTTGGAGTACATCGAGTCCTGCAAGCCTTAGAATGTACTCTACACCCATCATCTTAGTTGTCTAGTCCACCTTGGAGTACATCCAGTCCTGCAAGCCTTAGACTGTACTCTACACCCATCATTTGTGCTCGATTACACTGTCTAGTCCACCTTGGAGTACATCCAGTCCTGCAAGCCTTAGAATGTACTCTACACCCATCATCTTAGTTGTCTAGTCCACCTTGGAGTACATCCAGTCCTGCAAGCCTTAGAATGTACTCTACACCCATCATCTTAGTTGTCTAGTCCACCTTGGAGTACATCGAGTCCTGCAAGCCTTAGAATGTACTCTACACCCATCATCTTAGTTGTCTAGTCCACCTTGGAGTACATCCAGTCCTGCAAGCCTTAGAATGTACTCTACACCCATCATCTTAGTTGTCTAGTCCACCTTGGAGTACATCCAGTCCTGCAAGCCTTAGACTGTACTCTACACCCATCATTTGTGCTCGATTACACTGTCTAGTCCACCTTGGAGTACATCCAGTCCTGCAAGCCTTAGAATGTACTCTACACCCATCATTTGTGCTCGATTACACTGTCTAGTCCACCTTGGAGTACATCCAGTCCTGCAAGCCTTAGAATGTACTCTACACCCATCATCTTAGTTGTCTAGTCCACCTTGGAGTACATCGAGTCCTGCAAGCCTTAGAATGTACTCTACACCCATCATTTGTGCTCGATTACACTGTCTAGTCCACCTTGGAGTACATCCAGTCCTGCAAGCCTTAGAATGTACTCTACACCCATCATCTTAGTTGTCTAGTCCACCTTGGAGTACATCGAGTCCTGCAAGCCTTAGAATGTACTCTACACCCATCATTTGTGCTCGATTACACTGTCTAGTCCACCTTGGAGTACATCCAGTCCTGCAAGCCTTAGAATGTACTCTACACCCATCATCTTAGTTGTCTAGTCCACCTTGGAGTACATCCAGTCCTGCAAGCCTTAGAATGTACTCTACACCCATCATTTGTGCTCGATTACACTGTCTAGTCCACCTTGGAGTACATCCAGTCCTGCAAGCCTTAGAATGTACTCTACACCCATCATCTTAGTTGTCTAGTCCACCTTGGAGTACATCGAGTGCTGCAAGCCTTAGAATGTACTCTACACCCATCATTTGTGCTCGATTACACTGTCTAGTCCACCTTGGAGTACATCCAGTCCTGCAAGCCTTAGAATGTACTCTACACCCATCATCTTAGTTGTCTAGTCCACCTTGGAGTACATCCAGTCCTGCAAGCCTTAGAATGTACTCTACACCCATCATTTGTGCTCGATTACACTGTCTAGTCCACCTTGGAGTACATCCAGTCCTGCAAGCCTTAGAATGTACTCTACACCCATCATCTTAGTTGTCTAGTCCACCTTGGAGTACATCCAGTCCTGCAAGCCTTAGAATGTACTCTACACCCATCATTTGTGCTCGATTACACTGTCTAGTCCACCTTGGAGTACATCCAGTCCTGCAAGCCTTAGAATGTACTCTACACCCATCATCTTAGTTGTCTAGTCCACCTTGGAGTACATCCAGTCCTGCAAGCCTTAGAATGTACTCTACACCCATCATCTTAGTTGTCTAGTCCACCTTGGAGTACATCCAGTCCTGCAAGCCTTAGAATGTACTCTACACCCATCATCTTAGTTGTCTAGTCCACCTTGGAGTACATCGAGTCCTGCAAGCCTTAGAATGTACTCTACACCCATCATTTGTGCTCGATTACACTGTCTAGTCCACCTTGGAGTACATCCAGTCCTGCAAGCCTTAGAATGTACTCTACACCCATCATCTTAGTTGTCTAGTCCACCTTGGAGTACATCCAGTCCTGCAAGCCTTAGAATGTACTCTACACCCATCATTTGTGCTCGATTACACTGTCTAGTCCACCTTGGAGTACATCCAGTCCTGCAAGCCTTAGAATGTACTCTACACCCATCATCTTAGTTGTCTAGTCCACCTTGGAGTACATCCAGTCCTGCAAGCCTTAGAATGTACTCTACACCCATCATCTTAGTTGTCTAGTCCACCTTGGAGTACATCGAGTCCTGCAAGCCTTAGAATGTACTCTACACCCATCATTTGTGCTCGATTACACTGTCTAGTCCACCTTGGAGTACATCCAGTCCTGCAAGCCTTAGAATGTACTCTACACCCATCATCTTAGTTGTCTAGTCCACCTTGGAGTACATCGAATCCTGCAAGCCTTAGAATGTACTCTACACCCATCATCTTAGTTGTCTAGTCCACCTTGGAGTACATCGAGTCCTGCAAGCCTTAGAATGTACTCTACACCCATCATCTTAGTTGTCTAGTCCACCTTGGAGTACATCCAGTCCTGCAAGCCTTAGAATGTACTCTACACCCATCATCTTAGTTGTCTAGTCCACCTTGGAGTACATCCAGTCCTGCAAGCCTTAGAATGTACTCTACACCCATCATCTTAGTTGTCTAGTCCACCTTGGAGTACATCCAGTCCTGCAAGCCTTAGAATGTACTCTACACCCATCATCCTAGTTGTCTAGTCCACCTTGGAGTACATCGAGTCCTGCAAGCCTTAGAATGTACTCTACACCCATCATCTTAGTTGTCTAGTCCACCTTGGAGTACATCCAGTCCTGCAAGCCTTAGAATGTACTCTACACCCATCATCTTAGTTGTCTAGTCCACCTTGGAGTACATCGAATCCTGCAAGCCTTAGACTGTACTCTACACCCATCATCTTAGTTGTCTAGTCCACCTTGGAGTACATCCAGTCCTGCAAGCCTTAGACTGTACTCTACACTCATCATTTGTGCTCGATTACACTGTCTAGTCCACCTTGGAGTACATCCAGTCCTGCAAGCTCTGGAATGTACTCTACACCCATCATCTTAGTTGTCTAGTCCACCTTGGAGTACATCCAGTCCTGCAAGCCTTAGACTGTACTCTACACTCATCATTTGTGCTCGATTACACTGTCTAGTCCACCTTGGAGTACATCCAGTCCTGCAAGCTCTGGAATGTACTCTACACCCATCATCTTAGTTGTCTAGTCCACCTTGGAGTACATCGAATCCTGCAAGCCTTAGACTGTACTCTACACCCATCATCTTAGTTGTCTAGTCCACCTTGGAGTACATCCAGTCCTGCAAGCCTTAGACTGTACTCTACACCCATCATTCGTGCTCGATTACACTGTCTAGTCCACCTTGGAGTACATCGAATCCTGCAAGCCTTAGAATGTACTCTACACCCATCATTCGTGCTCGATTACACTGTCTAGTCCACCTTGGAGTACATCGAATCCTGCAAGCCTTAGAATGTACTCTACACCCATCATTTGTGCTCGATTACACTGTCTAGTCCACCTTGGAGTACATCGAGTCCTGCAAGCCTTAGACTGTACTCTACACCCATCATTTTAGTTGTCTAGTCCACCTTGGAGTACATCGAGTCCTGCAAGCCTTAGAATGTACTCTACACCCATCATCTTAGTTGTCTAGTCCACCTTGGAGTACATCGAGTCCTGCAAGCCTTAGAATGTACTCTACACCCATCATCTTAGTTGTCTAGTCCACCTTGGAGTACATCGAGTCCTGCAAGCCTTAGAATGTACTCTACACCCATCATCTTAGTTGTCTAGTCCACCTTGGAGTACATCGAGTCCTGCAAGCCTTAGAATGTACTCTACACCCATCATCTTAGTTGTCTAGTCCACCTTGGAGTACATCGAGTCCTGCAAGCCTTAGAATGTACTCTACACCCATCATCTTAGTTGTCTAGTCCACCTTGGAGTACATCGAGTCCTGCAAGCCTTAGAATGTACTCTACACCCATCATCTTAGTTGTCTAGTCCACCTTGGAGTACATCGAGTCCTGCAAGCCTTAGAATGTACTCTACACCCATCATCTTAGTTGTCTAGTCCACCTTGGAGTACATCGAGTCCTGCAAGCCTTAGAATGTACTCTACACCCATCATTTGTGCTCGATTACACTGTCTAGTCCACCTTGGAGTACATCCAGTCCTGCAAGCCTTAGAATGTACTCTACACCCATCATCTTAGTTGTCTAGTCCACCTTGGAGTACATCGAGTCCTGCAAGCCTTAGAATGTACTCTACACCCATCATCTTAGTTGTCTAGTCCACCTTGGAGTACATCGAGTCCTGCAAGCCTTAGAATGTACTCTACACCCATCATCTTAGTTGTCTAGTCCACCTTGGAGTACATCCAGTCCTGCAAGCCTTAGAATGTACTCTACACCCATCATCTTAGTTGTCTAGTCCACCTTGGAGTACATCGAGTCCTGCAAGCCTTAGAATGTACTCTACACCCATCATCTTAGTTGTCTAGTCCACCTTGGAGTACATCGAGTCCTGCAAGCCTTAGAATGTACTCTACACCCATCATCTTAGTTGTCTAGTCCACCTTGGAGTACATCGAGTCCTGCAAGCCTTAGAATGTACTCTACACCCATCATCTTAGTTGTCTAGTCCACCTTGGAGTACATCGAGTCCTGCAAGCCTTAGAATGTACTCTACACCCATCATTTGTGCTCGATTACACTGTCTAGTCCACCTTGGAGTACATCCAGTCCTGCAAGCCTTAGAATGTACTCTACACCCATCATCTTAGTTGTCTAGTCCACCTTGGAGTACATCGAGTCCTGCAAGCCTTAGAATGTACTCTACACCCATCATCTTAGTTGTCTAGTCCACCTTGGAGTACATCGAGTCCTGCAAGCCTTAGAATGTACTCTACACCCATCATCTTAGTTGTCTAGTCCACCTTGGAGTACATCGAGTCCTGCAAGCCTTAGAATGTACTCTACACCCATCATCTTAGTTGTCTAGTCCACCTTGGAGTACATCGAGTCCTGCAAGCCTTAGAATGTACTCTACACCCATCATCTTAGTTGTCTAGTCCACCTTGGAGTACATCGAGTCCTGCAAGCCTTAGAATGTACTCTACACCCATCATCTTAGTTGTCTAGTCCACCTTGGAGTACATCCAGTCCTGCAAGCCTTAGAATGTACTCTACACCCATCATCTTAGTTGTCTAGTCCACCTTGGAGTACATCCAGTCCTGCAAGCCTTAGAATGTACTCTACACTCATCACCTTAGTTGTCTAGTCCACCTTGGAGTACATCGAATCCTGCAAGCCTTAGACTGTACTCTACACTCATCACCTTAGCTATCTAGTTCACCTTGGAGTACATCCAGTCCTATGAGCTCTAAAATGTACTCTAAACCCATCATTTGTGCTTGATTACACTGTCTAGTCCATCTTGGAGTACATTGAATTTTGTGAGCCTTAGTCTGTACTCTACACCCATCATTTCAGCTGTCTAGTTTACCTTGGAGTACATCGAATCCTGCAAGCCCTAGACTGTACTCTACACCCATCACCTGTCTACACTTGGTTTCACTGTCAAGTCCACCTTGGAGTATAGTGTGTACAATGTGCCTTGCGTTGTAGTTTTTAGTCTACACTGTCGACCTTACTCTGTAATCTCCACTGTAACACGTTATATTGAATATTTACACTGTTAGTCGCATGTAGCCTACACATGTAGCCTACACATTTAGCCTACACATGTAGACTACACATTTAGCCTACACATGTAGCCTACACATATAGTGTTTTCCCTCCACTGTATTGTATATTTACTCTTTCAGCCACATGTAGCATTCATTTTGGTGTAGAGGTTTCATTACACTGTATTGTATATTTATACTGTCAGTCACATGTAGCATACACATGTAGTGTAGAGTTTTCACTACACTGTAATATATATTCTACACTCTATAGTATTGTATTGTATTGTATAGTCTTGTATAGTATAGTACTGTGTAGTATAGTACTGTATACTATAGTACTGTATACTATAGTACTGTATACTATAGTACTGTATAGTATAGTACTGTATACTATAGTACTATATACTATAGTACTGTATAGTATTGTATTGTATAGTATTGTATAATATAGTACTGTATAGTATAGTACTGTATAGTATTGTATACTATAGTACTGTATACTATAGTACTGTATAGTATAGTACTGTACTGTATAGTGTTTTATATCTACATTGGTTTGCCATCCTTAGTCTACACTTGTAGTATAGAATCTATGCTATGTACATAATACATAATATACAAGTTTAGTGTAGTGTAGTGTAGTGTGATGTAGTGTAGTGTAGTGTGATGTAGTGTAGTGTAGTATGATGTAGTGTTGTGTGATGTAGTGTAGTGTAGTGTAGAGTTTTTTTACTGCATGATGAACTTTTATGTAGTTTCCATTTCACAGTAGTGTAGAGTCTACATTTCACAGATGTGTAGAGTCTACATTTCACAGTAGTGTAGAGTCTACATTTCACAGTAGTGTAAAGTCTACAGTTTATAGTATACTGTAGCGTAAAGTTTACATTTTACAGTATACCGTGGTGTATTGTCTCCCTTAGAATGTAGTGTAGTTTGTAGTATTCCTTTTGGATACAATATATTTATCACATAATAAATATATTTATCACACAGTCAATATATTTATCACACAGTCAATATATTTATCACACAGTCAATATATTTATCATACAGTCAATATATTTATCACATAATCAATATATTTATCATATTATCAATATATTTATCACATAATAAATATATTTATCACACAGTCAATATATTTATCTCATTGTCAATATATTTATCATGCAGTCAATATATTTATGACATAATATATATATTTATCACACAGTCAATATATTTATCTCATTGTCAATATATTTATCTCATTGTCAATATATTTATTTCATTGCCAATATATTTATCTCACAGTCAATATATTTATCTCATTGTCAATATATTTATCTCATTGTCAATACATTTATCACATAATAAATATATTTATCACATAATAAATATATTTATGACACAGTCAATATATTTATCACACAGTCAATATATTTATCACACAGTCAATATATTTATCACACAGTCAATATATTTATCACACAGTCAATATATTTATCACACAGTCAATATATTTATCACACAGTCAATATATTTATCACACAGTCAATTTATTTATGACACAGTCAATATATTTATGACACAGTCAATATATTTATCACACAGTCAATAATTTATCTCATTGTCAATATATTTATGACACAGTCAATATATTTATCACACAGTCAATATATTTATCACACAGTCAATATATTTATCACACAGTCAATATATTTATCACACAGTCAATATATTTAACACATAATCAATATATTTATCATATTATCAATATAGTTATCACATAATAAATATATTTATCACACAGTCAATATATTTATCACACAGTCAATATATTTATCACACAGTCAATATATTTATCTCATTGTCAATATATTTATCACGCAGTCAATATATTTATGACACAGTCAATATATTTATCTCATTGTCAATATATTTATGACGCAGTCAATATATTTATCACATAATAAATATATTTATGACACAGTCAATATATTTATCACACAGTCAATATATTTATGACACAGTCAATATATTTATGACACAGTCAATATATTTATCACACATTCAATATATTTATCTCATTGTCAATATATTTATGACACAGTCAATATATTTATCATGCAGTCAATATATTTATCACGCAGTCAATATATTTATCACACAGTCAATATATTTATCACACAGTCAATATATTTATCACACAGTCAATATATTTATCACACAGTCAATATATTTATGACACAGTCAATATATTTATCACACAGTCAATATATTTATCACACAGTCAATATATTTATCACACTGTCAATATATTTATCACATAATCAATATATTTATCATATTATCAATATATTTATCACATAATAAATATATTTATGACACAGTCAATATATTTATCACACAGTCAATATATTTATCACACTATCAATATATTTATCACATAATCAATATATTTATCATATTATCAATATATTTATCACATAATAAATATATTTATGACACAGTCAATATATTTATCACACAGTCAATATATTTATCACACTATCAATATATTTATCACATAATCAATATATTTATCATATTATCAATATATTTATCACATAATAAATATATTTATGACACAGTCAGTATATTTATCTCACAGTCAATATATTTATGACATAATCAATATATTTGTTATATAATTAATATATTTATCTCTTCAGGTTACAATCAAGAAGAGGGTGAAGATAATCCCGTAAGTATTATTAGTAAAGTTTCAAAAATCTTAACTTTACTCAAGATTCTGAGAAAATAGTCTGTCGTATTTTCTGGGTGAGACATTAAACTGTGTCTGGGACTGGTGAGGGTCAGGTTCTGGTGTTCTTGGGTGCTGTTGTCATGCCAACAAGGGACCCTAACTGGTACTGTTATTAGCACTCTGTCATAATGGACCTGAAAGTAATGATAATACAGGCATAACCCTAACCCTAACCCTAAACCTAACCCTAACCCAGAACTGTGGCCTTATACCCCATCTGGGGGCCCTAACTGGTACTGTTATTAGCACTCTGTCATAATGGACCTGAAAGTAATGATAACACAGGCATAACCCTAACCCTAACCCAGAACTGTGGCCTTATACCCCATCTAGGGCCATAACTGGTACGAGCATTTAGTTATAAGGGAGCTGATAGTCATAGTTCCCCTTCATAACTATGATATGGCTCCATTATGACTAAATGCTAGTACCATTTATGGTCCCTTGATGGGGTATAACACAGCAGTCCTGGAGATTGTGTCATCATGACTCCCAGTTCTAC
>OZ024765.1:22700609-22705609 GCA_964016885.1 Eledone cirrhosa
TAGTGGTGTGGTGGTTGTTGTTGTGGTAGTGGTGTGGTGGTGTGGTGTTGTGGTGTGGTGATGGTTGTGTGGTGGTGGTGGTGTGGTGGTAGTGGTGTGGTGGTTGTTGTTGTGGTAGTGGTGTGGTGTTGTGGTGGTGTTGTAGTGGTGGTGTGGTTGTGTGGTGTTGTAGTGGTGTGGTTGTGTGGTGTTGTGGTGGTTTGGTTGTGTGGTGTTGTGGTGGTGGTTGTTGTAGTGGTGGTGTTGTGGTAGTGGTGTGGTGGTTGTTGTTGTGGTGGTAGTGGTGTGGTGGTAGTGGTGTGGTGTTGTGGTGTGTTGTAGTGGTGGTAGTGGTGTGGTGGTTTTTGTAGTGGTGGTGTTGTGGTTGTTGTAGTGGTGATGGTGGTGTGGTGGTGGTGGTGGTTGTAGTGGTGGTGGTGGTTGTAGTGGTGGTGTTGTGGTGGTGGTTGTAGTGGTGGTGGTGGTGATGTTGGTGTTGTGGTGTTGGTCGTAGTGGTGTGGTGGTTGTTGTTGTGGTAGTGGTGTGGTGGTGTGGTATGGTGTTGTGGTGTGGTGATGGTTGTGTGGTGGTGGTGGTGTGGTGGTAGTGGTGTGGTGGTGGTGGTGGTTGTAGTGGTGTGGTGTTGTGGTGGTGTTGTAGTGGTGGTGTGGTTGTGTGGTGTTGTAGTGGTGTGGTTGTGTGGTGTTGTGGTGGTTTGGTTGTGTGGTGTTGTGGTGGTGGTTGTTGTAGTGGTGGTGTTGTGGTGGTGGTGTGGTTGTTGTGGTGTGATGTGGTGGTATGGTTGTGTGGTGTTGTGGTGGTGGTTGTTGTAGTGGTGTGGTGCTGTGGTGTGGTGTGGTGGTGTGGTAGTGGTGGTGTTGTGGTTGTGGTTGTTTTAGTGGTGCTGGTTGTTGTGCTGGTGTGGTTGTTGTTTGGTGGTGGCAGTGGTGGTGTGATGTGGTGGTGTGGTGGTTGTAGTGGTGTGGTGGTGTGGTTGTGATGGTGTGGTGGTGGTGTGATGTGGTGTGATGTGGTGTGGAAGTGGTGGTGGTGGTGGTTGTAGTTGTGTGGTGGTGTGGTTGTGGTGGTGGTTGTTGTAGTGGTGTGGTGCTGTGGTGTGAAGTGGTGTTGTGGTGGTGGTGGTTGTTGTAGTGGTGTGGTGTTGTGGTGGTGGTTGTTGTAGTGGTGTGGTGTTGTGGTGGTGGTTGTTGTTGTGGTGTGGTGTTGTGGTGGTGGTTGTTGTAGTGGTGTGGTGCTGTGGTGTTGTGGTGGTCGTAGTGATGGTGTGGTGGTGGTGGTGGTGGTGTTGTGGTTGTGGTTGTGGTTGTTTTAGTGGTGCTGGTTGTTGTGGTGGTATGGTTGTTGTTTTGTGGTGGCAGTGGTGGTGTGATGTGGTGGTGTGGTGGTGGTGTGGTGGTTGTAGTGGTGTGGTGGTGTGGTTGTGATGGTGTGGTGGTGGTGTGATGTGGTGTGGAAGTGGTGGTGGTGGTGTGGTGGTTGTAGTGGTGTGGTGGTGTGGTTGTGATGGTGTGGTGGTGGTGTGATGTGGTGTGGAAGTGGTGGTGGTGGTGTGGTGGTTGTAGTGGTGTGGTGGTGTGGTTGTGATGGTGTGGTGGTGGTGTGATGTGGTGTGGAAGTGGTGGTGGTGGTGTGGTGGTTGTAGTGGTGTGGTGGTGTGGTTGTGATGGTGTGGTGGTGGTGTGATGTGGTGTGGAAGTGGTGTGGTTGTGGTGGTGGTGGTGGTGTGGTGGTTGTAGTTGTGTGGTGGTGTGGTTGTGATGGTGTGGTGGTGGTGTGATGTGGTGTGGAAGTGGTGTGGTTGTGGTGGTGGTGTGGTGGTGGTGTGGTGGTTGTAGTTGTGTGGTGGTGTGGTTGTGATGGTGTGGTGGTGGTGTGATGTGGTGTGGAAGTGGTGTGGTTGTGGTGGCGGTGGTGTGGTGGTTGTAGTGGTGGTGGTGTGGTGGTTGTAGTGGTGGTGGTGTGGTGGTTGTAGTTGTGTGGTGGTGTGGTTGTGATGGTGTGGTGGTGGTGTGATGTGGTGTGGAAGTGGTGTGGTTGTGGTGGTGGTGGTGTGGTGGTTGTAGTTGTTGTTGTTGTTGTTTATTGTCGGCTTTGTTGGAAAATATCCAAAGTTTTCTTGTCGAAAATATCTAAAACAACCAAATTAGATTTATTTATGTTTTCATTGTTATTGTTGTTGTTATTGACCCTTTACATTCCGAGTTCAAATCCCGCCGAGGTTAGCTTTGCCTTTCATCCTTACAGGGTCAATAAAATAAAGTACCAGTAACGAACTGGTTCAATTTAATCGACTTTCCCCTCCCCCAGAAAATTGTTTCTCTAGAGCCTAAATCAGAATTATATATGTACAGTTGTTTTTTGTATTTGTTGTTACTATCCTCATCATCATCATTTTACGTCTGCTTGTCCCTGCTTGCAAGGGTGGGACAGGTCCTACTCAGCACAACATCTCTCTACTTGTCACAGTCCTTCTTGAGCTTCAGCGATCTGAGGTCTGCTCCCACCACCTCCTCCCATGTTTTTCATGGGCGGAAGTGGTGAGAGCAAATACAGTATATTGTTATTAATAATTGTCAGTATTGGTAAGGGTCGGATGCCATGCTTTGAAGCATAGAATTACCTCCCTTTATGATCTGAGTTCAAATCCCGCCAAAGTTAACTTTGCCTTTCATCCTTACGGGGTCGATAAAATAAAGTACCAGTAATGTACTGGAATAATTGCTGGCCTTGTGCCAAAAAGTAGAAACAATTAATAATTTAGCGTTAAAAAATATACATATTACCACGAAAAAAGCCCTAAAAATTCGCGGAAGATATCTATGATTCGTCGAATATGTGATTGTTTCCACAAACAATTATTAGTTAGGTTCTACGGAAAATTCCATGAATATGTGGTTGATTCCACAAACAATTATGAGTTAGGTTCTACGGAAAATTCCGTGAATATGTGGTTGATTCCACAAACAATTATTAGTTAGGTTCTACGGAAAATTCCGTGAATATGTGGTTGATTCCACAAACAATTATTAGTTAGGTTCTACGGAAAATTCCGTGAATATGTGGTTGATTCCACAAACAATTATTAGTTAGGTTCTACAGAAAATTCCGTGAATATGTGGTTGCAGCGTCCACATACTCCCTCCACAGCACTAATATCAAGAAGTCTTCCTGTGAAAGTGACCTGGGCATTACGGTCAGCAGCGATTTGCGTTGGACGAGGCGCGTCTCTAAAATTGTCAAGAGGGCCGAGGGTGTCTTAGCATCACTCAGCAAAACCTTTGTCAGCCGCTCTCCAGATATCTATTTAAGGCTGTATACAGCTATGGTGCGACCACACTTAGAATTTGCATCACCAGTCTGGAACCCCTATCTTGCTCAGGACATTGACCGCCTGGAAACTGTTCAGAGACGTGCAACCAAGCGAATACCCTCCATCAGGCATCTACCATACTCTGAGCGCCTTGCTTCCTTGGGCATGGATTCATTGAAGCTCCGACGCCTGGCAACTGACTTGGTAAACACCCACAAAATTGTTAACCATGTTGCCAACAACAACCCTGAGTACCTTTTCGATTTCCATGTGTCTAACACACGTGGACATGCCCACAAAGTAAGAAAACAGCACAGTTCCCATGACTTTCGGAAACATTTTTTCACGCTCAGAGTTGCTGAAGCATGGAACAAACTACCTGCATCAGTTGTTAGCTGTCGAGACACTGCATCCTTTAAGGACTCCATGCTTCCCGAGATCCGCCAACAGAACAGCTAACACATACACGCATGTACTTCCCTGACATTTGTGTATTATTCTATGTACTATATTGACGAGTTGTAGGGCACCTGAGCACTTTACACAATAATTTCATTATTATTATTCCACAAACAATTATTAGTTAGGTTCTACGGAAAATTCCGTGAATATGTGGTTGATTCTACAAACAATTATTAGTTAGGTTCTACGGAAAATTCCGTGAATATGTGGTTGTTTCCACAAACAATTATTAGTTAGGTTCTACGGAAAATTCCGTGAATATGTGGTTGATTCCACAAACAATTATTAGTTAGGTTCTACGGAAAATTCTGTGAATATGTGGTTGTTTCCACAAACAATTATTAGTTAGGTTCTACGGAAAATTCCGTGAATATGTGGTTGATTCCACAAACAATTATTAGTTAGGTTCTACGGAAAATTCCGTGAATATGTGGTTGATTCCACAAACAATTATTGGTTAGGTTCTACGGAAAATTCCGTGAATATGTGGTTGTTTCCACAAACAATTATTAGTTAGGTTCTACAGAAAATTCCGTGAATATGTGGTTGATTCCACAAACAATTATTAGTTAGGTTCTACGGAAAATTCCGTGAATATGTGGTTGATTCCACAAACAATTATTAGTTAGGTTCTACGGAAAACTCCGTCAATATGTGGTTGATTCCACAAACAATTATTAGTTAGGTTCTACGGAAAATTCTGTGAATATGTGGTTGTTTCCACAAACAATTATTAGTTAGGTTCTACGGAAAATTCCGTGAATATGTGATTGATTCCACAAACAATTATTAGTTAGGTTCTACGGAAAATTCCGTGAATATGTGATTGATTCCACAAACAATTATTAGTTAGGTTCTATGGAAAATTCCGTGAATAAGTGGTTGATTCCACAAACAATCATTAGTTAGGTTCTAAGGTAGTCTAGTTTCTACTAAATTTCAAACTTTGCTTACTGTTTCAAAACAAACTTATTTGTAACTATATATAACTATATGTATATGTTTCTGTTTTCAGTACACCAGTACAAAGATCACAGTATGAAAGTGTTTTTGCCATGAAAAATCCTCAATATAAATATGAGGGAAGCACAAGAACCGGGAGAGAAAGCCGCACTTGGTTGAGTGACTCTGGACACAGCAGCAGCAGCAGTATGATTGGCAAACGGACTATATATAATGTTGTTGATTGTTAGCATCATACACACACATATATATACATATATACAT
>OZ024765.1:22713109-22715609 GCA_964016885.1 Eledone cirrhosa
CTTCTTCCACTTATTCCTGTGAGGGTCGGGGGGTCAGAGTCCTCAAACACTCCTTCCAGAGGGTCCAGTCAGAAGCAACCGTCTCGAACTAATCTGGCTGGATCCCCAAGTGAGACCAGCCAAGCTCATGGATGTTATCCAGCCATCTTGCTCAGGGTCTACCCTGGGTCTCCGGTCAGTTGGTTTTGCCCGTAAAATCTGTCCAGCAATTCTTTCCTGAGACATTCTAACCACAAGTCCATAGTATCACAGCTGTGATCTCTCAATTCAGAGAAGTAGCAGCTCTACCTGGAGTGACTCTCTGATCTCCCAGCTACAAATCTATCCAGTGATTCTTTCCTGAGACATTCTAACCACATGTCCATAGTATCAGAGCTGTGATCTCTCAATTCAGAGAAGTAGCAGCTCTACCTGGAGTGACTCTCTGATCTCCCAGCTACAAATCTGTCCAGCAATTCTTTCCTGAGACATTCTAACCACAAGTCCATAGTATCAGAGCTGTGATCTCTCAATTCAGAGAAGTAGCAGCTCTACCTGGAGTGACTCTCTGATCTCCCAGCTACAAATCTATCCAGTGATTCTTTCCTGAGACATTCTAACCACAAGTCCATAGTATCAGAGCTGTGATCTCTCAATTCAGAGAAGTAGCAGCTCTACCTGGAGTGACTCTCTGATCTCCCAGCTACAAATCTATCCAGTGATTCTTTCCTGAGACATTCTAACCACATGTCTGTAGTATCAGAGCTGTGATCTCTCAATTCAGAGAAGTAGCAGCTCTACCTGGAGTGACTCTCTGATCTCCCAGCTACAAATCTATCCAGTGATTCTTTCCTGAGACATTCTAACCACAAGTCCATAGTATCAGAGCTGTGATCTCTCAATTTAGAGAAGTAGTGGCTCTACTACGAGTGACTCTCTGATCTCTGAGCTATGCATTCTATTGAGTAACGTTACTCCAAAGACCCTTCGGATGAACCCCATTTCAGCTACTTGTATTCATGATCATATTCTTTTGGTCATTACCCAAGATTCATGACCATTGGTAAGGGTTGGCATGAATACCAAATTGAAGACAGCAAGTTTGGCTTTTACAACTACCTCCCTTCTTCTGATTACCAAATGCTGAAGCTGGCACATTACTGCACCAGCTGTAGCATCTCTTGCATTTTATTACCAGCTCTGTCAAAGCCATGTTTCAAAGACCCTTCAGAGGGACCCCATTTCAGCCGCTTGTATTCGCGATCATATTCTTTGAACCTTACAATAAAATTTTAAAACAATGAAAAAAAAAAAAAAATGCATTGACTGCCTGGTTACTTCTGACTCAGTCTGTATATATATTTCGAATGAAATAAGTTATAGCTCATGTTTAACATTACTTGCCTGTCTGTTGCAGCAAAGTTGAATAAAATTTCCTCTCATATTTATAGAGACATCAATAAACTACATTAACACATCTCTAACCTGACTACTGTACTGTATGTATATATGTGTGTGTGTGTATATATATATATATGTATGTATGTGTGTGTGTGTGTGTGTGTGTGTGTGTGTGTGTGTGTGTGTGTGTGTGTGTGTGTGTGTGTGTGTGTGTGTATATATATATATATGCTTACTTTTTGAATTTTTTTGCAAGATTACTTATCTGAAAACGTGTTGAAACCGATATTGTTATACTTTGGGAGGGTCATGTTGCCAATAGAAACACACACACCTGTTGGTTTTCACTTCAATTTATTATAAATTTCCGGCTGAGAAGATTACAGGAACAAGATCGTGTAGGACAGAACAAAGGAGGACCAGAAATTAAGAAATCAGTCACCGAGGAGGTCACAGAATGTGGGACGAAAGCTTTGACAATATATAAACAACCTTCCGTTTATTGAACCAATCAACCAGAAATTTATAATAAATTGAAATGAAAACCAGCAGGTACGTGTGTTTTTATTGGCAGCATGACCCTCCCGAAGTATAACTATATATATATATATTTTTTAAAAAGGTGGACGTTAGAAAACGTTCTATACAGATCATGTTATATATATATATAAGGCGGTGGATTGGCAGTATCGGTAGAGGGTCGGATGCCATGCTTTCCAGCATAGTTATGTCCCTTTACGATCTGAGTTCAAATCCCGCCGAGGTTGACTTTGCCTTTCATCCTTACGGGGTCGATAAAATAAAGTACCAGTAATGCACTGGATAATTGCTGGCCTTGTGCCTAAAGTAGAAACAGTTATATATATATATGCAAGTTTAATAAAACCTTCTGAGTGTCTTATTAAATACTGGCCAGGATTGAACCCCAGACCAGGATCTCCACTGTCTCTAATACCTCCCACTAGGACACCGAGACAATCGCAGTAGATTCTAATATTACACACTCTTACATGGGAATGAGGTAGTACCAAATGATAAGAATTTTCGTCAGGGGAGACTACTCTAGATTTACTCATACACACTCAAAGATATCGAGTCATTGTAGGTTCGAATATCACAC
>OZ024765.1:22728109-22828109 GCA_964016885.1 Eledone cirrhosa
CACATTTCTTTTTTATTGATCTTGGAGAGATGAAAAACGAAGTTGATCACGACAGGATTTGAACTCAGAGAACAGAGAGTCAGCGCAAATACCACAAAATATTCTATCAGACGACTCTGTTTAATTCCCCGCCTGGTGTTGTAAACAGAAATCCTATACTAAACGGTAACAAGTAAAAGCGAGGGACATAGCGAGGAGTTACACCGGTTGACAACATGCTACTTTACAAACACTATTCAAAGCCACACTTCGTATATTTAATATAATACAATATGTATTCAACATTTAGTTTTTATTTCACATGAAGAACTGTAGAGATTATTTAAAGTGTTGGGAAAACATGAATATAAACTGGTAAGTGATGTCTTGTGCTTAACTTTGCTTTCTATCTTTTCGAGGTCGATAACAAAGCACCTGTCCATTACTAGAGTTGATTCTTCCTTCTATATCTCATCCTTTCTCTCTCTCTAGACAGTTATTAACCATTTTCTATCGTGGCACCCCTTGAGATTTTGAAATTCTACCCTGCACCCCTAGGCCTAGCACATGGGACCAAAGAAGTTGAACTTTCAGCTACTTAGCTGCTACTATTTAATTAATCTCTATATATAAACGAAAATGTCTGTCTGTATGCAGGCGATACATTTCTAGTTTCCATCCGATTTTGTTCAAATTTAATACATAGGTTATTTAACTCTCGGACCATGTCTATGTAGGGTTTAAATCTTTCTCTCCCCTAAAATAACAGAGTTCTGGGGTTATTTAAAGACGGTCATGTTTATTAGAGAAGGGGGTCTTTATTTACAGTGGCGAAAGCTGTGTCCGGCAACGATGGGCTCTTTTGATAGTTAACTAATATGATTTAATTAAATAAATATTATATTGAAATAAATAGAAAGCTATGATTCACTGAATGATGCGAAGTTAAGACCTCTGCTTGCATCCCAATTAACTGAACGTGTATTACTCGTACTTTATTTTATCGACCCCTTAAGAATGAAAGGCAAAGTTAACAATAAGGGACAGGAACGAATGATCGATAAAACATCATTGTTTCTTCACGCGTGACATCAGTTACTAAATATTACACACCAATACAATATATATATTAAAATAACAGATTACAGTTTAAGCAAAGAATCACTGCTTTCACCCTTAACGGGATCTTTGCTTAAACTTTAATCTGTTATTTTAATAAATATTTGCTCTAGGGTTCTTATATATTTGATATATATTTATTCTTATCGAACCCTTTTCGCAATTATTATTATTATTATTATTATTATTCTGGCAGTTTCGGTAGAGGGTCGGCCGCCATGCTTTGATGCATAGAGTTACGGCCCTTGCCATTCTGAGTTCAAATCCCGCCGAGGTTAACTTTGCCTTTCATCCTTACCTGGTCGATAAAATAAAGTACCAGTAATACACTGGGTAATTGCTGGCCTTGTGCCTAAAGTAGAAACAATTATTATTAGTAGCTGTATCGGTAGAGTGTCGGACTCCATGCTTTCCAGCATAGAGTTACGTCCCTTTACGGTCGAGTTCAAATCCCGCCGAGGTTAACTTTGCCTTTTATTCTTACGGGGTCGATAAAACAAAGTACCAGTAATGTACTGGGGGTCAATTTAATCGATTCTTCACCCCTTCCTTGCAAAATTGTTGGTTTTGTGTCTAAATCAGAAACAATTACTGCCCATGGGAACTCCTGTACACGGATGATCTTACATCCATAGCTAAATCCATGGTTGAACTAGAGGAGAAATTCCAAACTTGGAAGTAGGGCCTAGAAAAAAGGGGTCTTAAAGTCAACCTGAAAAAAAGTAGAAGAGAAAGCAGAGCCCAGATCCCCTCAGGGAAATGGCCTTGCTCAGTATGTAGGAAAGGTGCAGGTACAAATTCCATCCTCTGCCCCAAATGCAAACTATGGGTACACAAGAGATGTTGTGGGATCTCAGGAAGTTTAGCTAAGAATGTAGGCTTCACATGCAGCAGCTGTGCTGGGACAGCAAGCAGCAAACAGCCACAGGAAACAAGCACCACCAATCTCTGGGAGGCCTCTGTAGAGACAGTAGACAGCTTCTGCTACCTAGGTGACCGAACTAGCAGCGGAGGTGGGTGTTCGGAAAGTACAATAACTAGGGTAAGAACGGGATGGAAGAAGTTCAGGGAGCTACTGCCACTGCTAGCTGCAAAAGGCTTTTCCCTCAAAATGAAAGACAGACTGTATGATGCCTGTATACATGGTAGTGAGACCTGGGCACTGTGTGCAGAAGACTTGCATAGATTTGAAAGAAACGAAGCCTGCATGCTCCAATGGATGTGTAATAGTAATATACATTTTACACAGCTACAGTTGCTGTGCAGGGTTATTTTTTATCCCAGTAAAATGACTATTTTTTTAAAACAAACATTTATTAACAGGACATATCTGAATAATTGACAAACATCACATCAATAAACTAGTAACCCCATCTAGCTGTGAAGTTATGAACTGTTGGAAACGAGTTCAAACATGTTAGAACGAGTTATCTCATCCACAACACTGAAGAGGTTAAAATAAAAAAAATCTATGTTATGTTTTCCAGGGACAAATCGGTACCAAATGCCAAAGAATTACAGCATTTCTTCACAGAGGAAAGTTTTAAGAAATGGTCAACGCCTGGTGATCTGACAGAAAAAATTGTCAACAAATTCAAAGAACTCGGATCGTTCCATGAATTCTACTGGCAGAATTCTAATTTGGTTGGTTCCAGTAAATCAATAAATGATGGTCATTGTCTTCCACAGCCTCAGACGTCCTCCATTGATGGACAATTGGCTTCTACCACGGACCAGAAGACGCTGGTTCAATATGTGACAAAGGCAGAACAAAGGAATTGTCCGAAAGATGATGTTTCACCAGTAAAATCCCAAAGTGTTGCCCTGCCTCACCACAAAGATGGGTAATAGTATTTCTTCTTTTTCTTTTTCTTTTTTTCTTTTTCTTTTTTCTTTTCTTCTTTTTTCTTTTGTCTCCTGGGTTAGTGGCACCAGCACTGCCACTTTACAGAGTGGACTGGGTGTATTTTGTCATGGCACCAGCTTATATTGCTTAGCCCTTTACCATTTACATTACTCTATATATATACTATTGTATTTTCACAGTAAAGGCTTTACCTCACATAATATCTCACATAACATTTACATTACTCTATATATACTATTGTATTTTCACAGTACAGTCTTTAGATCACATAATATCTCACATAATATCTCACATAACATTTACATTACTCTATATATACTATTGTATTTTCACAGTAAAGTCTTTATCTCACATAATATCTCACATAACATTTACATTACTCTATATATACTATTGTATTTTCACAGTAAAGGCTTTACCTCACATAATATCTCACATAACATTTACATTACACTATATATACTATTGTATTTTCACAGTAAAGACTTTACCTCACATAATACCTCACATAACATTTACATTACTCTATATACTATTGTATTTTCACAGTAAAGTCTTTACCTCACATAATATCTCACATAACATTTACATTACTCTATATATACTATTATATTTTCACAGTAAAGTCTTTACCTCACATAATATCTCACATAACATTTACATTACTCTATATATACTATTATATTTCCACAGTAAAGGCTTTACCTCACATAATATCTCATAACATTTACATTACTCTATATATACTATTGTATTTTCACAGTAAAGGCTTTACCTCACATATCTCACATAACATTTACATTACTCTATATATACTATTATATTGTCACAGTAAAGGCTTTATCTAACATAATATCTCACATAACATTTACATTACTCTATATATACTATTATATTGTCACAGTAAAGGCTTTATCTAACATAATATCTCACATAACATTTACATTACTCTATATATACTATTGTATTTTCACAGTAAAGGCTTTACCACACATAATATCTCACATAACATTTACATTACTCTATATATACTATTGTATTTTCACAGTAAAGTCTTTACCTCACATAATAGCTCACATAACATTTACATTACTCTATATATACTATTGTATTATCACAGTAAAGGCTTTACCTCACATAATATCTCACATAACATTTACATTACTCTATATATACTATTGTATTTTCACAGTAAAGGCTTTACCTCACATAATAGCTCACATAACATTTACATTACTCTATATATACTATTGTATTTTCACAGTAAAGGCTTTACCTCACATAATAGCTCACATAACATTTACATTACTCTATATATACTATTGTATTGTCACAGTAAAGGCTTTACCTCACATAATATCTCACATAACATTTACATTACTCTATATATACTATTGTATTTTCACAGTAAAGGCTTTATCTAACATAATATTGAATCTATGAGATTTTGATATTATCTATTTTGAAAACAATACCTTAACATAAGTATGAGTAGCCAGTTATGGTCAGTTTGCACAGAAGGAGGTGAGAGAAACTTGGCCGGATACAGCCAGTTTAAATGGTTAACCCATGTTTTAATGGTTAACCCAGCTCTGCATTAGAGTATTTTCTTTATTATTTTCTATATAAATGGTAGTTTTAATGATGATGATGGTGGTAGTTATGTTGATGATGGCTGTGGTGATGATAATGATGATGATGGTGCTACACCACTTTCTTCCTCTCTCGTGTCCTATCAAATTGAATATATATTTTCCATGTTCTCTTCTATTTTAGGCATGTCCCCTACCCAAGGATCTCCTGGTTCTCCAAGTCTGAGCAAGCTTTCTACGTACAACAGTTCTTGTATTTTAAAAACCACAAAAAACTCGATGATAAAGCTCTTCAAAAATATAATGAATTAGTGGTAAGTTGAGACTTAATGTCCTCCATGGAACCACATTGGCAAGACATTCTTGAAAAGTACAACACTATGACTACATCACATTAAATATTAAAGTCTTTACTGTAATACTGTAAATATTCACAACAATCTGTCCACCAGTAAAGATACTATAAACATTTAGTACAAAACAACACTATGACTACATCACATTAAATATTAAAGTCTTTACTGTAATACTGTAAATATTCACAACAATCTGTCCACCAGTAAAGATACTATAAACATTTAGTACAAAACAACACTATGACTACATCACATTAAATATTAAAGTCTTTACTGTAATACTGTAAATATTCACAACAATCTGTCCACCAGTAAAGATACTATAAACATTTAGTACAAAACAACACTATGACTACATCACATTAAATATTAAAGTCTTTACTGTAATACTGTAAATATTCACAACAATCTGTCCACCAGTAAAGATACTATAAACATTTAGTACAAAACAACACTATGACTACATCACATTAAATATTAAAGTCTTTACTGTAATACTGTAAATATTCACAACAATCTGTCCACCAGTAAATATACTATAAACATTTAGTACAAAACAACACTATGACTACATCACATTAAATATTAAAGTCTTTACTGTAATACTGTAAATATTCACAACAATCTGTCCACCAGTAAAGATACTATAAACATTTAGTACAAAACAACACTATGACTACATCACATTAAATATTAAAGTCTTTACTGTATTACTGTAAATATTCACAACAATCTGTCCACCAGTAAAGATACTATAAACATTTAGTACAAAACAACACTATGACTACATCACATTAAATATTAAAGTCTTTACTATAATAGATTTTGTCATGTTACCAGCACAACCACCTTACAGGGTGGACTGGTTGCCTTTTATTGCCTCACCAGCACTACCACTTTACAGAGTGTACTGGGTGCCTTTTCATTATGACACCAGCACTACCACTTTACAGAGTGTACTGGGTGTAGTCTATCATGACACCAACACTACCACTTTACAGAGTGTACTGGGTGTATTTTATTATGACACCATCACTACCTATTTACAGAGTGTACTTGGTGTATTTTATCATAACACCAACACTACCACTTTACAGAGTGTACTGGGTGTAGTCTATCATGACACCAACATTACCACTATACAGAGTGTACTGGGTGTATTATATCATGATACCAACACTACCACTATACAGAGTGTACTGGGTGTATTTTATCATGACATCAACACTACCACTTTACAGAGTGTACTGGGTGTATTTTATCATGACATCAACACTACCATTTTACAGAGTGTACTGGGTGTATTTTATCATGACATCAACACTACCACTTTACAGAGTGTACTGGGTGTATTTTATCATGACACCAGTACTACCACTTTACAGAGAGTACTGGGTGTATTTTATCATGACACCAACACTACCACTTTACAGAGTGTACTGGGTGTAGTCTATTATGACACCAACACTACCACTATACAGAGTGTACTGGGTGTATTTTATCATGACACCAACACTACCACTTTACAGAGTGTACTGGGTGCCTTTTTCTCATTTTTTAACAATCATAAATATTGATTTCCTATGAATGTTCTTTCATTGTTTCAGAAAATGCATCAAAGAGTCCATATTGAACAGGTGGAGTTCATGGATTATCTAAAATTAGTCAGTCTCAAGTTTAAAGAACACTATGCCTTCTTACCACCTGTGGCACAAAGATACATGCAGGTAACAACAAATATATACAGATCTTTTTGGGATGGTTTTCAGAAATTAGGCTGTGGCCATGCTAGGGCACTTGTTTGATTTAGTCAATCATATTGACCCCAGGGCATTTTTCTAGAACAAAATTTTTTTCACATTTCTGCCACTGTCTGTCTCCTCAATCTTTTTATTTCTTCTTTAATTTCTCATTCTATTTTCTGATGAAGGACCAGCATCCGAAACGTTAAGACTCTTTTCCTACTGTATCAAGTGTAAAACTAATATATTTCTTCATTGTACTGTGTCATTTGCTTTGTTATTTCTGTTTGCCTTTTGCATATATATATATATATATATATATATATATATATATATATGGTTACACACACACACACACACATATGACTATATGAAGGCATGTGGCTGAGTGGTTAGAGAATTGGATTCACAATCGTAAGGTTGTGAGTTCGATTCCTGGAGCAGGCGATGCGTTCTGTCCTTGAGCAAGACACTTTATTTCACGTTGCTCCTTCTACCTGGAGTTGCGACCGATAGATAGTATTAGCAATTGGAAAGACCAACGGAAACATTGTTTCCTCGGTCCGATTTGACGAAAGTCAATCGTTCCTTTTATGTATGTATATATATATATATATATATATATATATATATATATATATATATATATGGTTACACACACACACATATGACTATATATATATAATGAAGGAGTTGTGGTAAGAAACCAGAGTACTCAATACTTAGGGTAGTAGAGTGGGTAATTGGAAAATGTATGACCCCGACAGCAGAGCTCAAGCCATTTCGACGGCTATTTCTGGACTAAAAATTCTAATTTAGTCCAGAAATAGCCGTTGAAACGGCTTGAGCTCTGCTGTCGGGGTCATACATTTTCCAATTACCCACTCTACTACCCTAAGTACTCTTTCTCTCTCTCTCTAAATATATCTTATATATTTACATATATGTGTGTGTGTGTGTAGCCATATATATATATCTATATATATATATATAGGAAAATGTATGACCCCAGCTATTTCTGGTCTAAAAATTCTAATTTAGTCCAGAAATAGCCGTCGAAATGGCTTGAGCTCTGCCGTCGGGGTCATACATTTTCCTATATATATATGGCTACACACACACACACATATGTAAATATATAAGATATATTTAGAGAGAGAGAAAGAGTCGTATATCATTTGAGAAACACATAGTATTTTGTACACATATTTAATACAAATAATATTCAGGAATAAATACATACTTTAACCCTTTAACATAGCTCTGTACTATACATAGAGCACTCTTCTTTCCTTTACCTTGTCTACAGAAATACTTAACATATATATATATATATATACATATATATATATACAGAGAGCTTA
This sequence comes from Eledone cirrhosa, assembly GCA_964016885.1. NCBI lineage: Eukaryota > Metazoa > Mollusca > Cephalopoda > Octopoda > Eledonidae > Eledone > Eledone cirrhosa. The sequence goes on from OZ024765.1 coordinate 22,736,129, forward strand.
TACCACTATTAGCTGCTAAAGGGTTCTCCCTAAAAATGAAAGGCAGGTTGTACGATGCCTGCATACGAACAGCAATGTTGCATGGTAGTGAGACCTGGGCATTGTGTGCAGAGGATATACGCAGACTAGAGAGGAACGAAGCTTGCATGCTCCGCTGGATGTGTAACAGTAATATACGTGAACGGCAAAGCATAAACGAACTAAGGAAAAAATTAGAGATAAGAGGGATCAGATGTTGTTTACTCGAGAGAAGGCTGCGTTGGTATGGACACGTGATGCGCATGAAAGTCGATAGCTGTATTACAAAGTGCAGGGCAATAAAGATAGACGGTAGCCACGGAATAGGCAGACCTAGAAAAACATGGGATGAGCTGATAAACTCCGACCTCACACACTTACACCTCTCCAAGACAATGTCACTGGACCGTGACCTTTGGCGGTACTCAGTAACAGAGAAGACCCGCCTTGCCAGTAGGCATCTCTAACAAACTACACCCCGTCCCGCCACCACCCCCACCCCATCCACACCACCCCGTTCTATGTAAAGTTATGTTGGTGCCGCGCCATCCAGGCCGAAACAAATGAGATCGTGTAGGTGTCACGACAAAAAAACACAGTCCACGCTGTAATGTGGCCGTGTAGGCAACACGCTAAAAACCTCCCAGACCCACACTGTAAATGTGGTTGGTGTTAGGAAGGGCATCCAACTGTAGAAAACCTGCCAGACAGTCCTATGCGAGCAAGACAATCACTCTTGCCTCAAGTGGGACTACCCCCGTCCAAACCCATGCAAGCGTGGAACACGGACGTTAAACGTTGATGATGATGATGATGATGATATATATATATATATATAAATATGTGTATATATATATGTATATGTATATATATACATATGTATATGTATATATATCATCATCATCATCGTTTAACGTCCGTGTTCCACGTTTGCATGGGTTTGGACGGGAGTTTTCCCACTTGAGGCAAGGTTGGTTGTCTTGTTCAGGACTGTCTGGCGGGTTTTCTACAGCTGGATGCCCTTCCTAACACCAACCACATTTACAGTTGGGGACTGGGAGGTTTTTACCGTGTTGCCTACACGGCCACATTACAGCGTGGACTGTGTGTTTTTTTGTCGTGACACCTACACGACCTCATTTGTTTCGGGCTGGATGTTGTGGTACCAACATAACTTTACATGGAATGGGGTGGGGGTGGTGGGACGGGGGAGTATTTTGTTAGAGATGCCTACTGACTGTAGTAGGTTTTACTTTGTATTTAGGTAACGCGGGTCTTCTCTATTACTGAGTACCGCCAAAGGTCTCGGTCCAGTGACATTGTCTTGGAGAGGTGTAAGTGTGTGAGGTCGGAATTTATCAGCTCGTCCCAGGTTTTTCTGGGTCTGCCTACTCCGTAGCTACCGTCTATCTTTATTGCCCTGCACTTTGTTATACATGTGTTATATATATATATATTGTTATATATATATATATATATATATATATAATATAATATAATATATAATGGAGGCACATGGCTTAGTGGTTAGAGCATTGGCCTTGCAATTGAAAGGTTGTGAGTTCAATTCTCAGACCAGGTGGTGTGTTGTTTCCTTGAGCAAGATACTTTATTTCACATTGCTCCAGTTTACTCAGCTGTAGAAATGAGATGATAGGGACTGGGGTCCCTATCATTCCACTGTAAAGTGGTCGTGGAGGTGGCACAGCAAAAAAAGCACCCAGCACTCACTGTAAATGAGGTTGGTGTTAGGAATGGCATCCAGCTGTAGAAATCAAGCCAGAATCAGTTCCCGTCCCACCCTTGCAAGCAGGGAAAAGTGGACGTAAAATGAAATGAAATGAAATATATATATATATATATATATATATATGGGGAATGTAACATCCAGTTACTGTAGATTTACCAGAGTGAGTACTCAATATGTAGTTTCCAGTAAGTATAGAGGTATAGTACTAAGCAGAGTGTGATACTATTAATAAAAAGGACAATTAGGTCTTCATTACATTTATTGCGTAGTGACACGTGTTTCACAATTGATCAGCTCAAGGTTCGATCTGGCCCGACTCTGGAATCCAAAGCTCGTCAGACCTTCTGTCGTGGTAATTTATATTTATATATTTATAAAATGTGTGTCTATGTATAAGAGTAAAAATGTTCTGATTAATTTCATTGCAGGAGAAATACCAAGTTGACCTCACTCGTCTCCATACATGCGATCAGTTTTATATAACTTTTGACAAAGTCCCAATATTATCCAACAAGGTGACAAGTCATAAATTTAGTGACAGTAAAACTGTGCTAGAAATGGTGAGTAGCTCTTAATTTATTGTGCCACAGTGGCTACAGTATGGCTGAGTGTCTGAAGAGAAAAGGGAGAAAGAATTTTTTATATATATACAAATTTCTTCGATTCTGTCACAACATGTAAAGAGAGAGGAGCAGTTTGACTACCTCATACTACTCCTCTTTCTTTATGTCTGCTGCTTGCATGAATGTATGTGTGTGTAAAAGGAAGGAAGGGGATGGTGACAAAACTATAGCAAAAATAGCAGCTGGTGTTCCATTTGTTATGCTGTATAAGTGTGTGTTTGTGTGAATGTATGTGTGTGTTTGTGTGAATGTATGTGTGTGTTTGTGTGAATGTATGTGTGTTTGTGTGAATGTATGTATGTGTGTTTGTGTGAATGTATATATGTTTTTGTGTGAATGTATGTGTTTGTGTGAATGTATGTGTGTGTTTGTGTGAATGTATGTATGCGTGTTTGTGTGAATGTATATATGTGTTTGTGTGAATGTATGTGTGTGTTTGTGTGAATGTATGTGTGTGTTTGTGTGAATGTATGTATGTGTGTTTGTGTGAATGTATATATGTTTTTGTGTGAATGTATGTTTGTTTGTGTGAATGTATGTGTGTGTTTGTGTGAATGTATGTATGCGTGTTTGTGTGAATGTATATATGTGTTTGTGTGAATGTATGTGTGTGTTTGTGTGAATGTATATGTGTGTTTGTGTGAATGTATGTATGTGTTTGTGTGAATGTATGTGTGTGTGTTTGTGTGAATGTATATATGTGTTTGTGTGAATGTATATGTGTGTGTGTTTGTGTGAATGTATGTATGTGTGTTTGTGTGAATGTATGTATGTGTTTGTGAGAATGTATGTGTGTGTTTGTGTGAATGTATGTGTGTGTGTTTGTGTGAATGTATATATGTGTTTGTGTGAATGTATGTATGTGTGTTTGTGTGAATGTATGTATGTGTTTGTGTGAATGTGTGTGTGTGTTTGTGTGAATGTATGTATGTGTGTTTGTGTGAATGTATGTATGTGTTTGTGTGAATGTATGTTTGTGTGTTTGTGTGAATGTATGTATGTGTTTGTGTGAATGTATATATGTGTTTGTGTGAATGTATATGTGTGTGTGTTTGTGTGAATGTATATATGTGTTTGTGTGAATGTATATATGTGTTTGTGTGAATGTATATGTGTTTGCGTGAATGTATATATGTGTTTGTGTGAATGTATGTGTGTGTTTGTGTGAATGTATGTGTGTTTGTGTGAATGTATGTATGTGTGTTTGTGTGAATGTATATATGTGTTTGTGTGAATGCATGTGTGTGTGTTTGTGTGAATGTATATGTGTGTGTTTGTATGAATGTATATATGTGTTTGTGTGAATGTATGTGTGTGTGTTTGTGTGAATGTATATGTGTGTGTTTGTGTGAATGTGTTTGTGTGAATGTATGTATGTGTTTGTGTGAATGTATGTGTGTGTGTTTGTGTGAATGTATATGTGTGTGTTTGTGTGAATGTATATATGTGTTTGTGTGAATGTATGTGTGTGTTTGTGTGAATGTATGTATGTGTGTGTGTTTGTATGAATGTATATATGTGTTTGTGTGAATGTATGTGTGTGTTTGTGTGAATGTATGTGTGTGTTTGTGTGAATGTATGTGTGTGTTTGTGTGAATGTATGTGTGTGTGTTTGTGTGTATGTATATATGTGTTTGTGTGAATGTATGTATGTGTGTTTGTGTGAATGTATGTGTGTGTTTGTGTGAATGTATGTGTTTGTGTGAATGTATGTGTGTGTTTGTGTGAATGTATGTGTTTGTGTGAATGTATATATATGTGTTTGTGTGAATGTATATATATGTGTTTGTGTGAATGTATGTATGTGTGTTTGTGTGAATGTATGTGTGTGTTTGTGTGAATGTATATATGTGTTTGTGTGAATGTATGTGTTTGTGTGAATGTATATATGTGTTTGTGTGAATGTATGTGTGTTTGTGTGAATGTATGTGTGTTTGTGTGAATGTATGTATGTGTGTTTGTGTGAATGTATATATGTGTTTGTGTGAATGTATGTGTGTGTGTTTGTGTGAATGTATGTGTGTTTGTGTGAATGTATGTGTGTGTGTTTGTGTGAATGTATGTGTGTGTTTGTGTGAATGTATGTGTGTGTTTGTGTGAATGTATATATGTTTGTGTGAATGTATGTATGTGTGTTTGTGTGAATGTATGTGTGTGTGTTTGTGTGAATGTATATATGTGTTTGTGTGAATGTATATATGTGTTTGTGTGAATGTGTGTGTGAATGTATATATGTGTTTGTGTGAATGTATGTATGTGTGTTTGTGTGAATGTATATATGTGTTTGTGTGAATGTATGTGTGTGTGAGTGTATATATGTGTTTGTGTGTTTGTGTGAATGTATGTGTGTGTGAATGTATATATGTGTTTGTGTGTTTGTGTGAATGTACCCAGTAGAGTAAGTGGTCGGTGGTAGGATCATGCTGTAGAAAGCTTGCCAAACAATGGTTTGGGAGGACCCTCAATTGTACCAAAGACATGACAACTTCCCCTGTGCTCTCATTAGAATGTGAGACTGTTCATAAGTGAGTTTGCAGATCCCTGGTTTGTCTAGATCAGTAGCCCCTGCTTCAGTACTGACCTGGTCTATGTTGACCTCTACAACCCTTCCTAGCAGGGAAAGCAGACTTCATCATGGTTGATGATTGCAACTCTTTATAATATATATATTTCTAGGTGGCGGATTGGCAGAATTGTTAGAACGTCAGATAGAATGGCAGTCGTTAGAACGTCAGATAGAATAGCAGTTGTTAGAACGACAGTCGTTAGAACGTCATATAGAATGGCAGTTGTTAGAACGTCAGATAGAATGGCAGTTGTTAGAATGGCAGTCGTTAGAATGTCAGATAGAATGGCAGTTGTTAGAACGTCAGATAGAATGGCAGTTGTTAGAATGGCAGTCGTTAGAATGTCAGATAGAATGGCAGTCATTAGAACGTCAGATAGAATGGCAGTTGTTAGAACGTCAGATAGAATGGCAGTCATTAGAACGTCAGATAGAATGGCAGTCGTTAGAACGTCAGATAGAATGACAGTTGTTAGAACGTCAGATAGAATGGCAGTCGTTAGAACGTCAGATAGAATGGCAGTTATTAGAACGTCAGATAGAATGACAGTTGTTAGAACGTCAGATAGAATGACAGTTATTAGAACGTCAGATAGAATGGCAGTCGTTAGAACGTCAGATAGAATGACAGTTGTTAGAACGTCAGATAGAATGACAGTTATTAGAACGTCAGATAGAATGGCAGTTATTAGAACGTCAGATAGAATGGCAGTTGTTAGAACGTCAGATAGAATGGCAGTTGTTAGAACGTCAGATAGAATGACAGTCGTTAGAACGTCAGATAGAATGACAGTCGTTAGAACGTCAGATAGAATGACAGTCGTTAGAACGTCAGATAGAATGACAGTTGTTAGAACGTCAGATAGAATGACAGTTGTTAGAACGTCAGATAGAGTGACAGTTGTTAGAACATCAGATAGAATGACAGTTGTTAGAACGTCAGATAGAGTGACAGTCGTTAGAACATCAGATAGAATGACAGTTGTTAGAACGTCAGATAGAATGACAGTTGTTAGAACGTCAGATAGAATGGCAGTCGTTAGAACGTCAGATAGAGTGACAGTCGTTAGAACATCAGATAGAATGACAGTCGTTAGAACGTCAGATAGAATGACAGTTGTTAGAACGTCAGATAGAGTGACAGTCGTTAGAACATCAGATAGAATGACAGTTGTTAGAACGTCAGATAGAATGACAGTTATTAGAACGTCAGATAGAATGACAGTTGTTAGAACGTCAGATAGAGTGACAGTTGTTAGAACGTCAGATAGAATGACAGTTGTTAGAACATCAGATAGAGTGACAGTCGTTAGAACGTCAGATAGAATGGCAGTCGTTAGAACGTCAGATAGAATGACAGTCGTTAGAACATCAGATAGAATGACAGTCGTTAGAACGTCAGATAGAGTGACAGTCGTTAGAACGTCAGATAGAATGACAGTCGTTAGAACGTCAGATAGAATGACAGTTGTTAGAACGTCAGATAGAGTGACAGTCGTTAGAACGTCAGATAGAATGACAGTCGTTAGAACGTCAGATAGAATGACAGTTGTTAGAACGTCAGATAGAATGACAGTCGTTAGAACGTCAGATAGAGTGACAGTCGTTAGAATGTCAGATAGAATGACAGTCGTTAGAACGTCAGATAGAATGACAGTTGTTAGAACGTCAGATAGAGTGACAGTCGTTAGAACGTCAGATAGAATGGCAGTTATTAGAACATCAGATAGAATGACAGTCGTTAGAACGTCAGATAGAGTGACAGTCGTTAGAACGTCAGATAGAATGACAGTCGTTAGAACGTCAGATAGAATGACAGTTGTTAGAACGTCAGATAGAATGACAGTCGTTAGAACGTCAGATAGAATGACAGTTGTTAGAACGTCAGATAGAATGACAGTTGTTAGAACGTCAGATAGAATGACAGTCGTTAGAACGTCAGATAGAATGACAGTTATTAGAACATCAGATAGAATGACAGTCGTTAGAACGTCAGATAGAGTGACAGTCGTTAGAACGTCAGATAGAATGACAGTCGTTAGAACGTCAGATAGAATGACAGTCGTTAGAATGTCAGATAGAATGACAGTCGTTAGAACGTCAGATAGAATGACAGTCGTTAGAACGTCAGATAGAATGACAGTTGTTAGAACGTCAGATAGAATGACAGTCGTTAGAACGTCAGATAGAATGACAGTTGTTAGAACGTCAGATAGAATGACAGTCGTTAGAACGTCAGATAGAGTGACAGTCGTTAGAACGTCAGATAGAATGACAGTCGTTAGAACGTCAGATAGAATGACAGTCGTTAGAACGTCAGATAGAATGACAGTTGTTAGAACGTCAGATAGAATGACAGTCGTTAGAACGTCAGATAGAGTGACAGTCGTTAGAACGTCAGATAGAATGACAGTCGTTAGAACGTCAGATAGAATGACAGTCGTTAGAACGTCAGATAGAATGACAGTCGTTAGAACGTCAGATAGAATGACAGTCGTTAGAACGTCAGATAGAATGACAGTTGTTAGAACGTCAGATAGAATGACAGTCGTTAGAATGTCAGATAGAATGACAGTTGTTAGAACGTCAGATAGAATGACAGTCGTTAGAATGTCAGATAGAATGACAGTTGTTAGAACGTCAGATAGAATGACAGTTGTTAGAACGTCAGATAGAATGACAGTCGTTAGAACGTCAGATAGAATGACAGTTGTTAGAACGTCAGATAGAATGACAGTTATTAGAACGTCAGATAGAATGACAGTTGTTAGAACGTCAGATAGAATGACAGTCGTTAGAACGTCAGATAGAATGACAGTCGTTAGAACGTCAGATAGAATGACAGTCGTTAGAACGTCAGATAGAATGACAGTCGTTAGAACGTCAGATAGAATGACAGTCGTTAGAACGTCAGATAGAATGACAGTCATTAGAACGTCAGATAGAATGACAGTCGTTAGAACGTCAGATAGAATGACAGTCATTAGAACGTCAGATAGAATGACAGTTGTTAGAACGTCAGATAGAATGACAGTCGTTAGAACGTCAGATAGAATGACAGTTGTTAGAACGTCAGATAGAATGACAGTCATTAGAACGTCAGATAGAATGACAGTCGTTAGAACGTCAGATAGAATGACAGTCGTTAGAACGTCAGATAGAATGACAGTCGTTAGAACGTCAGATAGAATGACAGTCGTTAGAACGTCAGATAGAATGACAGTCGTTAGAACGTCAGATAGAATGACAGTTGTTAGAACGTCAGATAGAATGACAGTTATTAGAACGTCAGATAGAATGACAGTTGTTAGAACGTCAGATAGAATGACAGTCGTTAGAACGTCAGATAGAATGACAGTCGTTAGAACGTCAGATAGAATGACAGTCGTTAGAACGTCAGATAGAATGACAGTCGTTAGAACGTCAGATAGAATGACAGTCGTTAGAACGTCAGATAGAATGACAGTCATTAGAACGTCAGATAGAATGACAGTCGTTAGAACGTCAGATAGAATGACAGTCATTAGAACGTCAGATAGAATGACAGTTGTTAGAACGTCAGATAGAATGACAGTCGTTAGAACGTCAGATAGAATGACAGTTGTTAGAACGTCAGATAGAATGACAGTCATTAGAACGTCAGATAGAATGACAGTCATTAGAACGTCAGATAGAATGACAGTCGTTAGAACGTCAGATAGAATGACAGTCGTTAGAACGTCAGATAGAATGACAGTTGTTAGAACGTCAGATAGAATGACAGTCGTTAGAACGTCAGATAGAATGACAGTTGTTAGAACGTCAGATAGAATGACAGTCATTAGAACGTCAGATAGAATGACAGTCGTTAGAACGTCAGATAGAATGACAGTCGTTAGAACGTCAGATAGAATGGCAGTCATTAGAACGTCAGATAGAATGACAGTCGTTAGAACGTCAGATAGAATGACAGTCATTAGAACGTCAGATAGAATGGCAGTCGTTAGAACGTCAGATAGAATGACAGTCGTTAGAACGTCAGATAGAATGACAGTCATTAGAACGTCAGATAGAATGGCAGTCGTTAGAACGTCAGATAGAATGACAGTCGTTAGAACGTCAGATAGAATGACAGTTGTTAGAACGTCAGATAGAATGACAGTTATTAGAACGTCAGATAGAATGGCAGTTGTTAGAACGTCAGATAGAATGACAGTTGTTAGAACGTCAGATAGAATGACAGTTATTAGAACGTCAGATAGAATGACAGTCGTTAGAACGTCAGATAGAATGGCAGTCGTTAGAACGTCAGATAGAATGACAGTTGTTAGAACGTCAGATAGAATGACAGTTATTAGAACGTCAGATAGAATGACAGTCGTTAGAACGTCAGATAGAATGGCAGTCGTTAGAACGTCAGATAGAATGACAGTCGTTAGAACGTCAGATAGAATGGCAGTCGTTAGAACGTCAGATAGAATGACAGTTGTTAGAACGTCAGATAGAATGGCAGTCATTAGAACGTCAGATAGAATGACAGTCGTTAGAACGTCAGATAGAATGACAGTTGTTAGAACGTCAGATAGAATGGCAGTCGTTAGAACGTCAGATAGAATGACAGTTGTTAGAACGTCAGATAGAATGGCAGTCGTTAGAACGTCAGATAGAATGACAGTCGTTAGAACGTCAGATAGAATGGCAGTCGTTAGAACGTCAGATAGAATGGCAGTTGTTAGAACGTCAGATAGAATGACAGTCGTTAGTACGTCAGATAGAATGACAGTTATTAGAACGTCAGATAGAATGGCAGTTATTAGAACGTCAGATAGAATAACAGTCGTTAGAACGTCAGATAGAATGGCAGTCGTTAGAACGTCAGATAGAATGACAGTCGTTAGAACGTCAGATAGAATGGCAGTCGTTAGAACGTCAGATAGAATGGCAGTCGTTAGAACGTCAGATAGAATGACAGTCGTTAGAACGTCAGATAGAATGGCAGTCGTTAGAACGTCAGATAGAATGACAGTTGTTAGAACGTCAGATAGAATGACAGTTGTTAGAACGTCAGATAGAATGACAGTTGTTAGAACGTCAGATAGAATGGCAGTTGTTAGAACGTCAGATAGAATGGCAGTTGTTAGAACGTCAGATAGAATGGCAGTCGTTAGAACGTCAGATAGAGTGACAGTCGTTAGAACGTCAGATAGAATGGCAGTCGTTAGAACGTCAGATAGAATGGCAGTTATTAGAACGTCAGATAGAATGGCAGTCGTTAGAACATCAGATAGAATGGCAGTCGTTAGAACATCAGATAGAATGACAGTCGTTAGAACATCAGATAGAATGACAGTCGTTAGAACGTCGGATAGAATGGCAGTCGTTAGAACGTCAGATAGAATATCAGTCGTTAGAACGTCAGATAGAATGGCAGTCGTTAGAACGTCAGATAGAATAACAGTCGTTAGAACGTCAGATAGAATGGCAGTCGTTAGAACGTCAGATAGAATGGCAGTCGTTAGAACGTCAGATAGAATGGCAGTCGTTAGAACGTCAGATAGAATGGCAGTCGTTAGAATGTCAGATAGAATGGCAGTCGTTAGAACGTCAGATAGAATGGCAGTCGTTAGAACGTCAGATAGAATGGCAGTTGTTAGAACGTCAGATAGAATGACAGTCGTTAGAACGTCAGATAGAATGGCAGTCGTTAGAACGTCAGATAGAATGGCAGTTGTTAGAACGTCAGATAGAATGACAGTCGTTAGAACGTCAGATAGAATGGCAGTCGTTAGAACGTCAGATAGAATGGCAGTTGTTAGAACGTCAGATAGAATGGCAGTCGTTAGAACGTCAGATAGAATGGCAGTCGTTAGAACGTCAGATAGAATGGCAGTTGTTAGAACGTCAGATAGAATGACAGTCGTTAGAACGTCAGATAGAATGACAGTTATTAGAACGTCAGATAGAATGGCAGTTATTAGAACGTCAGATAGAATGGCAGTTATTAGAACGTCAGATAGAATGACAGTTGTTAGAACGTCAGATAGAATGACAGTCGTTAGAACGTCAGATAGAATGACAGTTGTTAGAATGTCAGATAGAATGGCAGTTATTAGAACGTCAGATAGAATGGCAGTCGTAGGAACGTCAGATAGAATGGCAGTCGTTAGAACGTCAGATAGAATGGCAGTCGTAGGAACGTCAGATAGAATGACAGTCGTTAGAACATCAGATAGAATGGCAGTCGTTAGAACGTCAGATAGAATGGCAGTTATGAGAACGTCAGATAGAATAACAGTCGTTAGAACGTCAGATAGAATGGCAGTCGTTAGAACGTCAGATAGAATAACAGTCGTTAGAACGTCAGATAGAATGGCAGTCGTTAGAACGACAGATAGAATGGCAGTTGTTAGAACGTCAGATAGAATGGCAGTCGTTAGAACGTCAGATAGAGTGACAGTCGTTAGAACGTCAGATAGAATGGCAGTTATTAGAACGTCAGATAGAATGACAGTCGTTAGAACGTCAGATAGAATGACAGTCGTTAGAACGTCAGATAGAATGGCAGTCGTTAGAACGTCAGATAGAATGACAGTCGTTAGAACATCAGATAGAATGACAGTCGTTAGAACGTCAGATAGAATGACAGTCGTTAGAACGTCAGATAGAATGACAGTCGTTAGAACGTCAGATAGAATGACAGTCGTTAGAACATCAGATAGAATGACAGTCGTTAGAACGTCAGATAGAATGACAGTCGTTAGAACATCAGATAGAATGACAGTCGTTAGAACGTCAGATAGAATGACAGTCGTTAGAACGTCAGATAGAATGACAGTCGTTAGAACATCAGATAGAATGACAGTCGTTAGAACGTCAGATAGAATGACAGTCGTTAGAACGTCAGATAGAATGACAGTCGTTAGAACGTCAGATAGAATGACAGTCGTTAGAACATCAGATAGAATGACAGTCGTTAGAACGTCAGATAGAATGACAGTCGTTAGAACGTCAGATAGAATGACAGTCGTTAGAACGTCAGATAGAATGACAGTCGTTAGAACATCAGATAGAATGACAGTCGTTAGAACGTCAGATAGAATGACAGTCGTTAGAACATCAGATAGAATGACAGTCGTTAGAACGTCAGATAGAATGACAGTCGTTAGAACGTCAGATAGAATGACAGTCGTTAGAACATCAGATAGAATGACAGTCGTTAGAACGTCAGATAGAATGACAGTCGTTAGAACGTCAGATAGAATGGCAGTCGTTAGAACGTCAGATAGAATGACAGTTATTAGAACGTCAGATAGAATGACAGTCGTTAGAACGTCAGATAGAATGGCAGTCGTTAGAACGTCAGATAGAGTGACAGTCGTTAGAACGTCAGATAGAATGGCAGTTATTAGAACGTCAGATAGAATGACAGTCGTTAGAACGTCAGATAGAATGACAGTCGTTAGAACGTCAGATAGAATGGCAGTCGTTAGAACGTCAGATAGAATGACAGTTGTTAGAACGTCAGATAGAATGACAGTTATTAGAACGTCAGATAGAATGACAGTCGTTAGAACGTCAGATAGAATGACAGTCGTTAGAACGTCAGATAGAATGGCAGTCGTTAGAACGTCAGATAGAATGACAGTTGTTAGAACGTCAGATAGAATGACAGTTATTAGAACGTCAGATAGAATGGCAGTTATTAGAACGTCAGATAGAATGGCAGTTGTTAGAACGTCAGATAGAATGGCAGTTGTTAGAACGTCAGATAGAATGACAGTCGTTAGAACGTCAGATAGAATGACAGTCGTTAGAACGTCAGATAGAATGACAGTCGTTAGAACGTCAGATAGAATGACAGTCGTTAGAACGTCAGATAGAATGACAGTTGTTAGAACGTCAGATAGAATGACAGTTGTTAGAACGTCAGATAGAGTGACAGTCGTTAGAACATCAGATAGAATGACAGTTGTTAGAACGTCAGATAGAATGACAGTTGTTAGAACGTCAGATAGAATGGCAGTCGTTAGAACGTCAGATAGAGTGACAGTCGTTAGAACATCAGATAGAATGACAGTCGTTAGAACGTCAGATAGAATGACAGTTGTTAGAACGTCAGATAGAGTGACAGTCGTTAGAACATCAGATAGAATGACAGTTGTTAGAACGTCAGATAGAATGACAGTTATTAGAACGTCAGATAGAATGACAGTTGTTAGAACGTCAGATAGAGTGACAGTTGTTAGAACGTCAGATAGAATGACAGTTGTTAGAACATCAGATAGAGTGACAGTCGTTAGAACGTCAGATAGAATGGCAGTCGTTAGAACGTCAGATAGAATGACAGTCGTTAGAACATCAGATAGAATGACAGTCGTTAGAACGTCAGATAGAGTGACAGTCGTTAGAACGTCAGATAGAATGACAGTCGTTAGAACGTCAGATAGAATGACAGTTGTTAGAACGTCAGATAGAGTGACAGTCGTTAGAACGTCAGATAGAATGACAGTCGTTAGAACGTCAGATAGAATGACAGTTGTTAGAACGTCAGATAGAATGACAGTCGTTAGAACGTCAGATAGAGTGACAGTCGTTAGAATGTCAGATAGAATGACAGTCGTTAGAACGTCAGATAGAATGACAGTTGTTAGAACGTCAGATAGAGTGACAGTCGTTAGAACGTCAGATAGAATGGCAGTTATTAGAACATCAGATAGAATGACAGTCGTTAGAACGTCAGATAGAGTGACAGTCGTTAGAACGTCAGATAGAATGACAGTCGTTAGAACGTCAGATAGAATGACAGTTGTTAGAACGTCAGATAGAATGACAGTCGTTAGAACGTCAGATAGAATGACAGTTGTTAGAACGTCAGATAGAATGACAGTTGTTAGAACGTCAGATAGAATGACAGTCGTTAGAACGTCAGATAGAATGACAGTTATTAGAACATCAGATAGAATGACAGTCGTTAGAACGTCAGATAGAGTGACAGTCGTTAGAACGTCAGATAGAATGACAGTCGTTAGAACGTCAGATAGAATGACAGTCGTTAGAATGTCAGATAGAATGACAGTCGTTAGAACGTCAGATAGAATGACAGTCGTTAGAACGTCAGATAGAATGACAGTTGTTAGAACGTCAGATAGAATGACAGTCGTTAGAACGTCAGATAGAATGACAGTTGTTAGAACGTCAGATAGAATGACAGTCGTTAGAACGTCAGATAGAGTGACAGTCGTTAGAACGTCAGATAGAATGACAGTCGTTAGAACGTCAGATAGAATGACAGTCGTTAGAACGTCAGATAGAATGACAGTTGTTAGAACGTCAGATAGAATGACAGTCGTTAGAACGTCAGATAGAGTGACAGTCGTTAGAACGTCAGATAGAATGACAGTCGTTAGAACGTCAGATAGAATGACAGTCGTTAGAACGTCAGATAGAATGACAGTCGTTAGAACGTCAGATAGAATGACAGTCGTTAGAACGTCAGATAGAATGACAGTCGTTAGAACGTCAGATAGAATGACAGTTGTTAGAACGTCAGATAGAATGACAGTCGTTAGAATGTCAGATAGAATGACAGTTGTTAGAACGTCAGATAGAATGACAGTCGTTAGAATGTCAGATAGAATGACAGTTGTTAGAACGTCAGATAGAATGACAGTTGTTAGAACGTCAGATAGAATGACAGTCGTTAGAACGTCAGATAGAATGACAGTTGTTAGAACGTCAGATAGAATGACAGTTATTAGAACGTCAGATAGAATGACAGTTGTTAGAACGTCAGATAGAATGACAGTCGTTAGAACGTCAGATAGAATGACAGTCGTTAGAACGTCAGATAGAATGACAGTCGTTAGAACGTCAGATAGAATGACAGTCGTTAGAACGTCAGATAGAATGACAGTCGTTAGAACGTCAGATAGAATGACAGTCATTAGAACGTCAGATAGAATGACAGTCGTTAGAACGTCAGATAGAATGACAGTCATTAGAACGTCAGATAGAATGACAGTTGTTAGAACGTCAGATAGAATGACAGTCGTTAGAACGTCAGATAGAATGACAGTTGTTAGAACGTCAGATAGAATGACAGTCATTAGAACGTCAGATAGAATGACAGTCGTTAGAACGTCAGATAGAATGACAGTCGTTAGAACGTCAGATAGAATGACAGTCGTTAGAACGTCAGATAGAATGACAGTCGTTAGAACGTCAGATAGAATGACAGTCGTTAGAACGTCAGATAGAATGACAGTTGTTAGAACGTCAGATAGAATGACAGTTATTAGAACGTCAGATAGAATGACAGTTGTTAGAACGTCAGAATGACAGTCGTTAGAACGTCAGATAGAATGACAGTCGTTAGAACGTCAGATAGAATGACAGTCGTTAGAACGTCAGATAGAATGACAGTCGTTAGAACGTCAGATAGAATGACAGTCGTTAGAACGTCAGATAGAATGACAGTCATTAGAACGTCAGATAGAATGACAGTCGTTAGAACGTCAGATAGAATGACAGTCATTAGAACGTCAGATAGAATGACAGTTGTTAGAACGTCAGATAGAATGACAGTCGTTAGAACGTCAGATAGAATGACAGTTGTTAGAACGTCAGATAGAATGACAGTCATTAGAACGTCAGATAGAATGACAGTCATTAGAACGTCAGATAGAATGACAGTCGTTAGAACGTCAGATAGAATGACAGTCATTAGAACGTCAGATAGAATGACAGTTGTTAGAACGTCAGATAGAATGACAGTCGTTAGAACGTCAGATAGAATGACAGTTGTTAGAACGTCAGATAGAATGACAGTCATTAGAACGTCAGATAGAATGACAGTCGTTAGAACGTCAGATAGAATGACAGTCGTTAGAACGTCAGATAGAATGGCAGTCATTAGAACGTCAGATAGAATGACAGTCGTTAGAACGTCAGATAGAATGACAGTCATTAGAACGTCAGATAGAATGGCAGTCGTTAGAACGTCAGATAGAATGACAGTCGTTAGAACGTCAGATAGAATGACAGTCATTAGAACGTCAGATAGAATGGCAGTCGTTAGAACGTCAGATAGAATGACAGTCGTTAGAACGTCAGATAGAATGACAGTTGTTAGAACGTCAGATAGAATGACAGTTATTAGAACGTCAGATAGAATGGCAGTTGTTAGAACGTCAGATAGAATGACAGTTGTTAGAACGTCAGATAGAATGACAGTTATTAGAACGTCAGATAGAATGACAGTCGTTAGAACGTCAGATAGAATGGCAGTCGTTAGAACGTCAGATAGAATGACAGTTGTTAGAACGTCAGATAGAATGACAGTTATTAGAACGTCAGATAGAATGACAGTCGTTAGAACGTCAGATAGAATGGCAGTCGTTAGAACGTCAGATAGAATGACAGTCGTTAGAACGTCAGATAGAATGGCAGTCGTTAGAACGTCAGATAGAATGACAGTTGTTAGAACGTCAGATAGAATGGCAGTCATTAGAACGTCAGATAGAATGACAGTCGTTAGAACGTCAGATAGAATGACAGTTGTTAGAACGTCAGATAGAATGGCAGTCGTTAGAACGTCAGATAGAATGACAGTTGTTAGAACGTCAGATAGAATGGCAGTCGTTAGAACGTCAGATAGAATGACAGTCGTTAGAACGTCAGATAGAATGGCAGTCGTTAGAACGTCAGATAGAATGGCAGTTGTTAGAACGTCAGATAGAATGACAGTCGTTAGTACGTCAGATAGAATGACAGTTATTAGAACGTCAGATAGAATGGCAGTTATTAGAACGTCAGATAGAATAACAGTCGTTAGAACGTCAGATAGAATGGCAGTCGTTAGAACGTCAGATAGAATGACAGTCGTTAGAACGTCAGATAGAATGGCAGTCGTTAGAACGTCAGATAGAATGGCAGTCGTTAGAACGTCAGATAGAATGACAGTCGTTAGAACGTCAGATAGAATGGCAGTCGTTAGAACGTCAGATAGAATGACAGTTGTTAGAACGTCAGATAGAATGACAGTTGTTAGAACGTCAGATAGAATGGCAGTTGTTAGAACGTCAGATAGAATGACAGTTGTTAGAACGTCAGATAGAATGACAGTCGTTAGAACGTCAGATAGAATGGCAGTCGTTAGAACGTCAGATAGAATGGCAGTCGTTAGAACGTCAGATAGAATGACAGTCGTTAGAACGTCAGATAGAATGGCAGTCGTTAGAACGTCAGATAGAATGACAGTTGTTAGAACGTCAGATAGAATGACAGTTATTAGAACGTCAGATAGAATGACAGTCGTTAGAACGTCAGATAGAATGACAGTCGTTAGAACGTCAGATAGAATGGCAGTCGTTAGAACGTCAGATAGAATGACAGTTGTTAGAACGTCAGATAGAATGACAGTTATTAGAACGTCAGATAGAATGGCAGTTATTAGAACGTCAGATAGAATGGCAGTTGTTAGAACGTCAGATAGAATGGCAGTTGTTAGAACGTCAGATAGAATGACAGTCGTTAGAACGTCAGATAGAATGACAGTCGTTAGAACGTCAGATAGAATGACAGTCGTTAGAACGTCAGATAGAATGACAGTCGTTAGAACGTCAGATAGAATGACAGTCGTTAGAACGTCAGATAGAATGACAGTTGTTAGAACGTCAGATAGAATGACAGTCGTTAGAACGTCAGATAGAATGACAGTTGTTAGAACGTCAGATAGAATGACAGTTGTTAGAACGTCAGATAGAATGACAGTCGTTAGAACGTCAGATAGAATGACAGTTATTAGAACATCAGATAGAATGACAGTCGTTAGAACGTCAGATAGAGTGACAGTCGTTAGAACGTCAGATAGAATGACAGTCGTTAGAACGTCAGATAGAATGACAGTCGTTAGAATGTCAGATAGAATGACAGTCGTTAGAACGTCAGATAGAATGACAGTCGTTAGAACGTCAGATAGAATGACAGTTGTTAGAACGTCAGATAGAATGACAGTCGTTAGAACGTCAGATAGAATGACAGTTGTTAGAACGTCAGATAGAATGACAGTCGTTAGAACGTCAGATAGAGTGACAGTCGTTAGAACGTCAGATAGAATGACAGTCGTTAGAACGTCAGATAGAATGACAGTCGTTAGAACGTCAGATAGAATGACAGTTGTTAGAACGTCAGATAGAATGACAGTCGTTAGAACGTCAGATAGAGTGACAGTCGTTAGAACGTCAGATAGAATGACAGTCGTTAGAACGTCAGATAGAATGACAGTCGTTAGAACGTCAGATAGAATGACAGTCGTTAGAACGTCAGATAGAATGACAGTCGTTAGAACGTCAGATAGAATGACAGTCGTTAGAACGTCAGATAGAATGACAGTTGTTAGAACGTCAGATAGAATGACAGTCGTTAGAATGTCAGATAGAATGACAGTTGTTAGAACGTCAGATAGAATGACAGTCGTTAGAATGTCAGATAGAATGACAGTTGTTAGAACGTCAGATAGAATGACAGTTGTTAGAACGTCAGATAGAATGACAGTCGTTAGAACGTCAGATAGAATGACAGTTGTTAGAACGTCAGATAGAATGACAGTTATTAGAACGTCAGATAGAATGACAGTTGTTAGAACGTCAGATAGAATGACAGTCGTTAGAACGTCAGATAGAATGACAGTCGTTAGAACGTCAGATAGAATGACAGTCGTTAGAACGTCAGATAGAATGACAGTCGTTAGAACGTCAGATAGAATGACAGTCGTTAGAACGTCAGATAGAATGACAGTCATTAGAACGTCAGATAGAATGACAGTCGTTAGAACGTCAGATAGAATGACAGTCATTAGAACGTCAGATAGAATGACAGTTGTTAGAACGTCAGATAGAATGACAGTCGTTAGAACGTCAGATAGAATGACAGTTGTTAGAACGTCAGATAGAATGACAGTCATTAGAACGTCAGATAGAATGACAGTCGTTAGAACGTCAGATAGAATGACAGTCGTTAGAACGTCAGATAGAATGACAGTCGTTAGAACGTCAGATAGAATGACAGTCGTTAGAACGTCAGATAGAATGACAGTCGTTAGAACGTCAGATAGAATGACAGTTGTTAGAACGTCAGATAGAATGACAGTTATTAGAACGTCAGATAGAATGACAGTTGTTAGAACGTCAGATAGAATGACAGTCGTTAGAACGTCAGATAGAATGACAGTCGTTAGAACGTCAGATAGAATGACAGTCGTTAGAACGTCAGATAGAATGACAGTCGTTAGAACGTCAGATAGAATGACAGTCGTTAGAACGTCAGATAGAATGACAGTCATTAGAACGTCAGATAGAATGACAGTCGTTAGAACGTCAGATAGAATGACAGTCATTAGAACGTCAGATAGAATGACAGTTGTTAGAACGTCAGATAGAATGACAGTCGTTAGAACGTCAGATAGAATGACAGTTGTTAGAACGTCAGATAGAATGACAGTCATTAGAACGTCAGATAGAATGACAGTCATTAGAACGTCAGATAGAATGACAGTCGTTAGAACGTCAGATAGAATGACAGTCATTAGAACGTCAGATAGAATGACAGTTGTTAGAACGTCAGATAGAATGACAGTCGTTAGAACGTCAGATAGAATGACAGTTGTTAGAACGTCAGATAGAATGACAGTCATTAGAACGTCAGATAGAATGACAGTCGTTAGAACGTCAGATAGAATGACAGTCGTTAGAACGTCAGATAGAATGGCAGTCATTAGAACGTCAGATAGAATGACAGTCGTTAGAACGTCAGATAGAATGACAGTCATTAGAACGTCAGATAGAATGGCAGTCGTTAGAACGTCAGATAGAATGACAGTCGTTAGAACGTCAGATAGAATGACAGTCATTAGAACGTCAGATAGAATGGCAGTCGTTAGAACGTCAGATAGAATGACAGTCGTTAGAACGTCAGATAGAATGACAGTTGTTAGAACGTCAGATAGAATGACAGTTATTAGAACGTCAGATAGAATGGCAGTTGTTAGAACGTCAGATAGAATGACAGTTGTTAGAACGTCAGATAGAATGACAGTTATTAGAACGTCAGATAGAATGACAGTCGTTAGAACGTCAGATAGAATGGCAGTCGTTAGAACGTCAGATAGAATGACAGTTGTTAGAACGTCAGATAGAATGACAGTTATTAGAACGTCAGATAGAATGACAGTCGTTAGAACGTCAGATAGAATGGCAGTCGTTAGAACGTCAGATAGAATGACAGTCGTTAGAACGTCAGATAGAATGGCAGTCGTTAGAACGTCAGATAGAATGACAGTTGTTAGAACGTCAGATAGAATGGCAGTCATTAGAACGTCAGATAGAATGACAGTCGTTAGAACGTCAGATAGAATGACAGTTGTTAGAACGTCAGATAGAATGGCAGTCGTTAGAACGTCAGATAGAATGACAGTTGTTAGAACGTCAGATAGAATGGCAGTCGTTAGAACGTCAGATAGAATGACAGTCGTTAGAACGTCAGATAGAATGGCAGTCGTTAGAACGTCAGATAGAATGGCAGTTGTTAGAACGTCAGATAGAATGACAGTCGTTAGTACGTCAGATAGAATGACAGTTATTAGAACGTCAGATAGAATGGCAGTTATTAGAACGTCAGATAGAATAACAGTCGTTAGAACGTCAGATAGAATGGCAGTCGTTAGAACGTCAGATAGAATGACAGTCGTTAGAACGTCAGATAGAATGGCAGTCGTTAGAACGTCAGATAGAATGGCAGTCGTTAGAACGTCAGATAGAATGACAGTCGTTAGAACGTCAGATAGAATGGCAGTCGTTAGAACGTCAGATAGAATGACAGTTGTTAGAACGTCAGATAGAATGACAGTTGTTAGAACGTCAGATAGAATGGCAGTTGTTAGAACGTCAGATAGAATGACAGTTGTTAGAACGTCAGATAGAATGACAGTCGTTAGAACGTCAGATAGAATGGCAGTCGTTAGAACGTCAGATAGAATGGCAGTCGTTAGAACGTCAGATAGAATGACAGTCGTTAGAACGTCAGATAGAATGGCAGTCGTTAGAACGTCAGATAGAATGACAGTTGTTAGAACGTCAGATAGAATGACAGTTATTAGAACGTCAGATAGAATGACAGTCGTTAGAACGTCAGATAGAATGACAGTCGTTAGAACGTCAGATAGAATGGCAGTCGTTAGAACGTCAGATAGAATGACAGTTGTTAGAACGTCAGATAGAATGACAGTTATTAGAACGTCAGATAGAATGGCAGTTATTAGAACGTCAGATAGAATGGCAGTTGTTAGAACGTCAGATAGAATGGCAGTTGTTAGAACGTCAGATAGAATGACAGTCGTTAGAACGTCAGATAGAATGACAGTCGTTAGAACGTCAGATAGAATGACAGTCGTTAGAACGTCAGATAGAATGACAGTCGTTAGAACGTCAGATAGAATGACAGTTGTTAGAACGTCAGATAGAATGACAGTTGTTAGAACGTCAGATAGAGTGACAGTCGTTAGAACATCAGATAGAATGACAGTTGTTAGAACGTCAGATAGAATGACAGTTGTTAGAACGTCAGATAGAATGGCAGTCGTTAGAACGTCAGATAGAGTGACAGTCGTTAGAACATCAGATAGAATGACAGTCGTTAGAACGTCAGATAGAATGACAGTTGTTAGAACGTCAGATAGAGTGACAGTCGTTAGAACATCAGATAGAATGACAGTTGTTAGAACGTCAGATAGAATGACAGTTATTAGAACGTCAGATAGAATGACAGTTGTTAGAACGTCAGATAGAGTGACAGTTGTTAGAACGTCAGATAGAATGACAGTTGTTAGAACATCAGATAGAGTGACAGTCGTTAGAACGTCAGATAGAATGGCAGTCGTTAGAACGTCAGATA
Organism: Eledone cirrhosa; assembly: GCA_964016885.1. Taxonomy (NCBI): domain Eukaryota; kingdom Metazoa; phylum Mollusca; class Cephalopoda; order Octopoda; family Eledonidae; genus Eledone; species Eledone cirrhosa. The sequence goes on from OZ024765.1 coordinate 22,758,012, forward strand.
GAATGACAGTCGTTAGAACATCAGATAGAATGACAGTCGTTAGAACGTCAGATAGAGTGACAGTCGTTAGAACGTCAGATAGAATGACAGTCGTTAGAACGTCAGATAGAATGACAGTTGTTAGAACGTCAGATAGAGTGACAGTCGTTAGAACGTCAGATAGAATGACAGTCGTTAGAACGTCAGATAGAATGACAGTTGTTAGAACGTCAGATAGAATGACAGTCGTTAGAACGTCAGATAGAGTGACAGTCGTTAGAATGTCAGATAGAATGACAGTCGTTAGAACGTCAGATAGAATGACAGTTGTTAGAACGTCAGATAGAGTGACAGTCGTTAGAACGTCAGATAGAATGGCAGTTATTAGAACATCAGATAGAATGACAGTCGTTAGAACGTCAGATAGAGTGACAGTCGTTAGAACGTCAGATAGAATGACAGTCGTTAGAACGTCAGATAGAATGACAGTTGTTAGAACGTCAGATAGAATGACAGTCGTTAGAACGTCAGATAGAATGACAGTTGTTAGAACGTCAGATACAATGACAGTTGTTAGAACGTCAGATAGAATGACAGTCGTTAGAACGTCAGATAGAATGACAGTTATTAGAACATCAGATAGAATGACAGTCGTTAGAACGTCAGATAGAGTGACAGTCGTTAGAACGTCAGATAGAATGACAGTCGTTAGAACGTCAGATAGAATGACAGTCGTTAGAATGTCAGATAGAATGACAGTCGTTAGAACGTCAGATAGAATGACAGTCGTTAGAACGTCAGATAGAATGACAGTTGTTAGAACGTCAGATAGAATGACAGTCGTTAGAACGTCAGATAGAATGACAGTTGTTAGAACGTCAGATAGAATGACTGTCGTTAGAACGTCAGATAGAGTGACAGTCGTTAGAACGTCAGATAGAATGACAGTCGTTAGAACGTCAGATAGAATGACAGTCGTTAGAACGTCAGATAGAATGACAGTTGTTAGAACGTCAGATAGAATGACAGTCGTTAGAACGTCAGATAGAGTGACAGTCGTTAGAACGTCAGATAGAATGACAGTCGTTAGAACGTCAGATAGAATGACAGTCGTTAGAACGTCAGATAGAATGACAGTCGTTAGAACGTCAGATAGAATGACAGTCGTTAGAACGTCAGATAGAATGACAGTCGTTAGAACGTCAGATAGAATGACAGTTGTTAGAACGTCAGATAGAATGACAGTCGTTAGAATGTCAGATAGAATGACAGTTGTTAGAACGTCAGATAGAATGACAGTCGTTAGAATGTCAGATAGAATGACAGTTGTTAGAACGTCAGATAGAATGACAGTTGTTAGAACGTCAGATAGAATGACAGTCGTTAGAACGTCAGATAGAATGACAGTTGTTAGAACGTCAGATAGAATGACAGTTATTAGAACGTCAGATAGAATGACAGTTGTTAGAACGTCAGATAGAATGACAGTCGTTAGAACGTCAGATAGAATGACAGTCGTTAGAACGTCAGATAGAATGACAGTCGTTAGAACGTCAGATAGAATGACAGTCGTTAGAACGTCAGATAGAATGACAGTCGTTAGAACGTCAGATAGAATGACAGTCATTAGAACGTCAGATAGAATGACAGTCGTTAGAACGTCAGATAGAATGACAGTCATTAGAACGTCAGATAGAATGACAGTTGTTAGAACGTCAGATAGAATGACAGTCGTTAGAACGTCAGATAGAATGACAGTTGTTAGAACGTCAGATAGAATGACAGTCATTAGAACGTCAGATAGAATGACAGTCGTTAGAACGTCAGATAGAATGACAGTCGTTAGAACGTCAGATAGAATGACAGTCGTTAGAACGTCAGATAGAATGACAGTCGTTAGAACGTCAGATAGAATGACAGTCGTTAGAACGTCAGATAGAATGACAGTTGTTAGAACGTCAGATAGAATGACAGTTATTAGAACGTCAGATAGAATGACAGTTGTTAGAACGTCAGATAGAATGACAGTCGTTAGAACGTCAGATAGAATGACAGTCGTTAGAACGTCAGATAGAATGACAGTCGTTAGAACGTCAGATAGAATGACAGTCGTTAGAACGTCAGATAGAATGACAGTCGTTAGAACGTCAGATAGAATGACAGTCATTAGAACGTCAGATAGAATGACAGTCGTTAGAACGTCAGATAGAATGACAGTCATTAGAACGTCAGATAGAATGACAGTTGTTAGAACGTCAGATAGAATGACAGTCGTTAGAACGTCAGATAGAATGACAGTTGTTAGAACGTCAGATAGAATGACAGTCATTAGAACGTCAGATAGAATGACAGTCATTAGAACGTCAGATAGAATGACAGTCGTTAGAACGTCAGATAGAATGACAGTCATTAGAACGTCAGATAGAATGACAGTTGTTAGAACGTCAGATAGAATGACAGTCGTTAGAACGTCAGATAGAATGACAGTTGTTAGAACGTCAGATAGAATGACAGTCATTAGAACGTCAGATAGAATGACAGTCGTTAGAACGTCAGATAGAATGACAGTCGTTAGAACGTCAGATAGAATGGCAGTCATTAGAACGTCAGATAGAATGACAGTCGTTAGAACGTCAGATAGAATGACAGTCATTAGAACGTCAGATAGAATGGCAGTCGTTAGAACGTCAGATAGAATGACAGTCGTTAGAACGTCAGATAGAATGACAGTCATTAGAACGTCAGATAGAATGGCAGTCGTTAGAACGTCAGATAGAATGACAGTCGTTAGAACGTCAGATAGAATGACAGTTGTTAGAACGTCAGATAGAATGACAGTTATTAGAACGTCAGATAGAATGGCAGTTGTTAGAACGTCAGATAGAATGACAGTTGTTAGAACGTCAGATAGAATGACAGTTATTAGAACGTCAGATAGAATGACAGTCGTTAGAACGTCAGATAGAATGGCAGTCGTTAGAACGTCAGATAGAATGACAGTTGTTAGAACGTCAGATAGAATGACAGTTATTAGAACGTCAGATAGAATGACAGTCGTTAGAACGTCAGATAGAATGGCAGTCGTTAGAACGTCAGATAGAATGACAGTCGTTAGAACGTCAGATAGAATGGCAGTCGTTAGAACGTCAGATAGAATGACAGTTGTTAGAACGTCAGATAGAATGGCAGTCATTAGAACGTCAGATAGAATGACAGTCGTTAGAACGTCAGATAGAATGACAGTTGTTAGAACGTCAGATAGAATGGCAGTCGTTAGAACGTCAGATAGAATGACAGTTGTTAGAACGTCAGATAGAATGGCAGTCGTTAGAACGTCAGATAGAATGACAGTCGTTAGAACGTCAGATAGAATGGCAGTCGTTAGAACGTCAGATAGAATGGCAGTTGTTAGAACGTCAGATAGAATGACAGTCGTTAGTACGTCAGATAGAATGACAGTTATTAGAACGTCAGATAGAATGGCAGTTATTAGAACGTCAGATAGAATAACAGTCGTTAGAACGTCAGATAGAATGGCAGTCGTTAGAACGTCAGATAGAATGACAGTCGTTAGAACGTCAGATAGAATGGCAGTCGTTAGAACGTCAGATAGAATGGCAGTCGTTAGAACGTCAGATAGAATGACAGTCGTTAGAACGTCAGATAGAATGGCAGTCGTTAGAACGTCAGATAGAATGACAGTTGTTAGAACGTCAGATAGAATGACAGTTGTTAGAACGTCAGATAGAATGGCAGTTGTTAGAACGTCAGATAGAATGACAGTTGTTAGAACGTCAGATAGAATGACAGTCGTTAGAACGTCAGATAGAATGGCAGTCGTTAGAACGTCAGATAGAATGGCAGTCGTTAGAACGTCAGATAGAATGACAGTCGTTAGAACGTCAGATAGAATGGCAGTCGTTAGAACGTCAGATAGAATGACAGTTGTTAGAACGTCAGATAGAATGACAGTTGTTAGAACGTCAGATAGAATGGCAGTTGTTAGAACGTCAGATAGAATGGCAGTTGTTAGAACGTCAGATAGAATGGCAGTCGTTAGAACGTCAGATAGAGTGACAGTCGTTAGAACGTCAGATAGAATGGCAGTCGTTAGAACGTCAGATAGAATGGCAGTTATTAGAACGTCAGATAGAATGGCAGTCGTTAGAACATCAGATAGAATGGCAGTCGTTAGAACATCAGATAGAATGACAGTCGTTAGAACATCAGATAGAATGACAGTCGTTAGAACGTCGGATAGAATGGCAGTCGTTAGAACGTCAGATAGAATATCAGTCGTTAGAACGTCAGATAGAATGGCAGTCGTTAGAACGTCAGATAGAATAACAGTCGTTAGAACGTCAGATAGAATGGCAGTCGTTAGAACGTCAGATAGAATGGCAGTCGTTAGAACGTCAGATAGAATGGCAGTCGTTAGAACGTCAGATAGAATGGCAGTCGTTAGAATGTCAGATAGAATGGCAGTCGTTAGAACGTCAGATAGAATGGCAGTCGTTAGAACGTCAGATAGAATGGCAGTTGTTAGAACGTCAGATAGAATGACAGTCGTTAGAACGTCAGATAGAATGGCAGTCGTTAGAACGTCAGATAGAATGGCAGTTGTTAGAACGTCAGATAGAATGACAGTCGTTAGAACGTCAGATAGAATGGCAGTCGTTAGAACGTCAGATAGAATGGCAGTTGTTAGAACGTCAGATAGAATGGCAGTCGTTAGAACGTCAGATAGAATGGCAGTCGTTAGAACGTCAGATAGAATGGCAGTTGTTAGAACGTCAGATAGAATGACAGTCGTTAGAACGTCAGATAGAATGACAGTTATTAGAACGTCAGATAGAATGGCAGTTATTAGAACGTCAGATAGAATGGCAGTTATTAGAACGTCAGATAGAATGACAGTTGTTAGAACGTCAGATAGAATGACAGTCGTTAGAACGTCAGATAGAATGACAGTTGTTAGAATGTCAGATAGAATGGCAGTTATTAGAACGTCAGATAGAATGGCAGTCGTAGGAACGTCAGATAGAATGGCAGTCGTTAGAACGTCAGATAGAATGGCAGTCGTAGGAACGTCAGATAGAATGACAGTCGTTAGAACATCAGATAGAATGGCAGTCGTTAGAACGTCAGATAGAATGGCAGTTATGAGAACGTCAGATAGAATAACAGTCGTTAGAACGTCAGATAGAATGGCAGTCATTAGAACGTCAGATAGAATAACAGTCGTTAGAACGTCAGATAGAATGGCAGTCGTTAGAACGACAGATAGAATGGCAGTTGTTAGAACGTCAGATAGAATAACAGTCGTTAGAACGTCAGATAGAATGGCAGTCGTTAGAACGTCAGATAGAATGACAGTCGTTAGAACGTCAGATAGAATGACAGTCGTTAGAACGTCAGATAGAATGGCAGTCGTTAGAACGTCAGATAGAGTGACAGTCGTTAGAACGTCAGATAGAATGGCAGTTATTAGAACGTCAGATAGAATGACAGTCGTTAGAACGTCAGATAGAATGACAGTCGTTAGAACGTCAGATAGAATGGCAGTCGTTAGAACGTCAGATAGAATGACAGTCGTTAGAACGTCAGATAGAATGACAGTCGTTAGAACGTCAGATAGAATGACAGTCGTTAGAACGTCAGATAGAATGACAGTCGTTAGAACATCAGATAGAATGACAGTCGTTAGAACGTCAGATAGAATGACAGTCGTTAGAACATCAGATAGAATGACAGTCGTTAGAACGTCAGATAGAATGACAGTCGTTAGAACGTCAGATAGAATGACAGTCGTTAGAACATCAGATAGAATGACAGTCGTTAGAACGTCAGATAGAATGACAGTCGTTAGAACGTCAGATAGAATGACAGTCGTTAGAACGTCAGATAGAATGACAGTCGTTAGAACATCAGATAGAATGACAGTCGTTAGAACGTCAGATAGAATGACAGTCGTTAGAACGTCAGATAGAATGACAGTCGTTAGAACGTCAGATAGAATGACAGTCGTTAGAACATCAGATAGAATGACAGTCGTTAGAACGTCAGATAGAATGACAGTCGTTAGAACATCAGATAGAATGACAGTCGTTAGAACGTCAGATAGAATGACAGTCGTTAGAACGTCAGATAGAATGACAGTCGTTAGAACATCAGATAGAATGACAGTCGTTAGAACGTCAGATAGAATGACAGTCGTTAGAACGTCAGATAGAATGGCAGTCGTTAGAACGTCAGATAGAATGACAGTTATTAGAACGTCAGATAGAATGACAGTCGTTAGAACGTCAGATAGAATGGCAGTCGTTAGAACGTCAGATAGAGTGACAGTCGTTAGAACGTCAGATAGAATGGCAGTTATTAGAACGTCAGATAGAATGACAGTCGTTAGAACGTCAGATAGAATGACAGTCGTTAGAACGTCAGATAGAATGGCAGTCGTTAGAACGTCAGATAGAATGACAGTCGTTAGAACGTCAGATAGAATGACAGTCGTTAGAACGTCAGATAGAATGGCAGTCGTTAGAACGTCAGATAGAATGGCAGTCGTTAGAACGTCAGATAGAATGACAGTCGTTAGAACGTCAGATAGAATGGCAGTCGTTAGAACGTCAGATAGAATGACAGTTGTTAGAACGTCAGATAGAATGACAGTTGTTAGAACGTCAGATAGAATGGCAGTTGTTAGAACGTCAGATAGAATGACAGTTGTTAGAACGTCAGATAGAATGACAGTCGTTAGAACGTCAGATAGAATGGCAGTCGTTAGAACGTCAGATAGAATGGCAGTCGTTAGAACGTCAGATAGAATGACAGTCGTTAGAACGTCAGATAGAATGGCAGTCGTTAGAACGTCAGATAGAATGACAGTTGTTAGAACGTCAGATAGAATGACAGTTGTTAGAACGTCAGATAGAATGGCAGTTGTTAGAACGTCAGATAGAATGGCAGTTGTTAGAACGTCAGATAGAATGGCAGTCGTTAGAACGTCAGATAGAGTGACAGTCGTTAGAACGTCAGATAGAATGGCAGTCGTTAGAACGTCAGATAGAATGGCAGTTATTAGAACGTCAGATAGAATGGCAGTCGTTAGAACATCAGATAGAATGGCAGTCGTTAGAACATCAGATAGAATGACAGTCGTTAGAACATCAGATAGAATGACAGTCGTTAGAACGTCGGATAGAATGGCAGTCGTTAGAACGTCAGATAGAATATCAGTCGTTAGAACGTCAGATAGAATGGCAGTCGTTAGAACGTCAGATAGAATAACAGTCGTTAGAACGTCAGATAGAATGGCAGTCGTTAGAACGTCAGATAGAATGGCAGTCGTTAGAACGTCAGATAGAATGGCAGTCGTTAGAACGTCAGATAGAATGGCAGTCGTTAGAATGTCAGATAGAATGGCAGTCGTTAGAACGTCAGATAGAATGGCAGTCGTTAGAACGTCAGATAGAATGGCAGTTGTTAGAACGTCAGATAGAATGACAGTCGTTAGAACGTCAGATAGAATGGCAGTCGTTAGAACGTCAGATAGAATGGCAGTTGTTAGAACGTCAGATAGAATGACAGTCGTTAGAACGTCAGATAGAATGGCAGTCGTTAGAACGTCAGATAGAATGGCAGTTGTTAGAACGTCAGATAGAATGGCAGTCGTTAGAACGTCAGATAGAATGGCAGTCGTTAGAACGTCAGATAGAATGGCAGTTGTTAGAACGTCAGATAGAATGACAGTCGTTAGAACGTCAGATAGAATGACAGTTATTAGAACGTCAGATAGAATGGCAGTTATTAGAACGTCAGATAGAATGGCAGTTATTAGAACGTCAGATAGAATGACAGTTGTTAGAACGTCAGATAGAATGACAGTCGTTAGAACGTCAGATAGAATGACAGTTGTTAGAATGTCAGATAGAATGGCAGTTATTAGAACGTCAGATAGAATGGCAGTCGTAGGAACGTCAGATAGAATGGCAGTCGTTAGAACGTCAGATAGAATGGCAGTCGTAGGAACGTCAGATAGAATGACAGTCGTTAGAACATCAGATAGAATGGCAGTCGTTAGAACGTCAGATAGAATGGCAGTTATGAGAACGTCAGATAGAATAACAGTCGTTAGAACGTCAGATAGAATGGCAGTCATTAGAACGTCAGATAGAATAACAGTCGTTAGAACGTCAGATAGAATGGCAGTCGTTAGAACGACAGATAGAATGGCAGTTGTTAGAACGTCAGATAGAATAACAGTCGTTAGAACGTCAGATAGAATGGCAGTCGTTAGAACGTCAGATAGAATGACAGTCGTTAGAACGTCAGATAGAATGACAGTCGTTAGAACGTCAGATAGAATGGCAGTCGTTAGAACGTCAGATAGAGTGACAGTCGTTAGAACGTCAGATAGAATGGCAGTTATTAGAACGTCAGATAGAATGACAGTCGTTAGAACGTCAGATAGAATGACAGTCGTTAGAACGTCAGATAGAATGGCAGTCGTTAGAACGTCAGATAGAATGACAGTCGTTAGAACGTCAGATAGAATGACAGTCGTTAGAACGTCAGATAGAATGACAGTCGTTAGAACGTCAGATAGAATGACAGTCGTTAGAACATCAGATAGAATGACAGTCGTTAGAACGTCAGATAGAATGACAGTCGTTAGAACATCAGATAGAATGACAGTCGTTAGAACGTCAGATAGAATGACAGTCGTTAGAACGTCAGATAGAATGACAGTCGTTAGAACATCAGATAGAATGACAGTCGTTAGAACGTCAGATAGAATGACAGTCGTTAGAACGTCAGATAGAATGACAGTCGTTAGAACGTCAGATAGAATGACAGTCGTTAGAACATCAGATAGAATGACAGTCGTTAGAACGTCAGATAGAATGACAGTCGTTAGAACGTCAGATAGAATGACAGTCGTTAGAACGTCAGATAGAATGACAGTCGTTAGAACATCAGATAGAATGACAGTCGTTAGAACGTCAGATAGAATGACAGTCGTTAGAACATCAGATAGAATGACAGTCGTTAGAACGTCAGATAGAATGACAGTCGTTAGAACGTCAGATAGAATGACAGTCGTTAGAACATCAGATAGAATGACAGTCGTTAGAACGTCAGATAGAATGACAGTCGTTAGAACGTCAGATAGAATGGCAGTCGTTAGAACGTCAGATAGAATGACAGTTATTAGAACGTCAGATAGAATGACAGTCGTTAGAACGTCAGATAGAATGGCAGTCGTTAGAACGTCAGATAGAGTGACAGTCGTTAGAACGTCAGATAGAATGGCAGTTATTAGAACGTCAGATAGAATGACAGTCGTTAGAACGTCAGATAGAATGACAGTCGTTAGAACGTCAGATAGAATGGCAGTCGTTAGAACGTCAGATAGAATGACAGTCGTTAGAACGTCAGATAGAATGACAGTCGTTAGAACGTCAGATAGAATGACAGTCGTTAGAACGTCAGATAGAATGGCAGTTATTAGAACGTCAGATAGAATGACAGTCGTTAGAACGTCAGATAGAATGACAGTCGTTAGAACGTCAGATAGAATGGCAGTTATTAGAACGTCAGATAGAATGACAGTTATTAGAACGTCAGATAGAATGACAGTCGTTAGAACGTCAGATAGAATGGCAGTCGTTAGAACGTCAGATAGAATGGCAGTTATTAGAACGTCAGATAGAATGACAGTTATTAGAACGTCAGATAGAATGACAGTCGTTAGAACGTCAGATAGAATGGCAGTCGTTAGAACGTCAGATAGAATGGCAGTCGTTAGAACGTCAGATAGAATGGCAGTTATTAGAACGTCAGATAGAATGACAGTTATTAGAACGTCAGATAGAATGACAGTCGTTAGAACGTCAGATAGAATGGCAGTCGTTAGAACGTCAGATAGAATGGCAGTTATTAGAACGTCAGATAGAATGACAGTCGTTAGAACGTCAGATAGAATGACAGTCGTTAGAACGTCAGATAGAATGGCAGTCGTTAGAACGTCAGATAGAATGACAGTCATTAGAACGTCAGATAGAATGGCAGTTATTAGAACGTCAGATAGAATGACAGTCGTTAGAACGTCAGATAGAATGACAGTCGTTAGAACGTCAGATAGAATGGCAGTTGTTAGAACGTCAGATAGAATGACAGTTGTTAGAACGTCAGATAGAATGACAGTCGTTAGAACGTCAGATAGAATGACAGTCGTTAGAACGTCAGATAGAATGACAGTCGTTAGAATGTCAGATAGAATGACAGTTGTTAGAATGTCAGATAGAATGGCAGTCGTTAGAACGTCAGATAGAATGACAGTCGTTAGAACGTCAGATAGAATGGCAGTTGTTAGAACGTCAGATAGAATGACAGTTGTTAGAACGTCAGATAGAATGGCAGTCGTTAGAACGTCAGATAGAATGCTTTATGGTATTCGTTCCAGCTCTCTGAGTTCAAATCCTGCTGAGGTCAACTTTGACTTTAATCCTTTCGAGGTCACTAAAAAAAGTACCAGTCAAATCACGACCACTTTGCAGTGGAATGATATGGACCCCAGTCCCTATCATCTCATTTCTGCAGCTGAGTAAACTGGAGCAATGTGAAATAAAGTGTCTTGCTCAAGGAAACAACACATCACCCGGTCTGAGAATTGAACTCACAACCTTTCGATTGCAAGGCCAATGCTCTAACCACTAAGCCATGTGCCTCTCTCTCTCTCTCTCTCTCTCTCTCTCTCTCCCTCTCTCTCTCTCTCTCTCTCTCTCTCTCTATCTCTCTCTCTCTCTCTCTCTCTCTCTCTCTCTCTCTCTCTCTCTCTCTATATATATATATATATATATATATATATATATATATATATATATATATACATATATACATATATTGGTCTTATTTTCAATGTAATATTTGCTCTATCATCATCATTTTATGCCCGCTTGTCCCTGCTTGCAAGGGTGGGACGGGTCTTATTCAGCACAGCATCTCTCCACTTATCACGGTCCTTCGTCATCTCCACCATGAGCTTCAGCAATCTGAGGTCTGTTCTCACCACCTCCGCCCATGTTTTTCGTGATCTACCTCTACTACGTCTTCCTTCAACTGGCATTTCCTGGCTCTTCTTCACCCATCAGTCATCCTCCATGCGCATCACATGTCCATACCACCTCAGTCTCCTCTCCCGTACACTACATTCTATCCCTCTCAGACACAGTTTCTCTCTCAACACATTTATGCTGGGTCGTTCACGCACATTTACACTGCACATCCAACGGAGCATGCTTGCCTCATTTCTCTCCAGCCGTCGCATATCCTCTGCAGTTGCTGCCCATGTCTCACTACCATGCAGCATCGCGCTCCTCACACAGGCATCATACAACCGGCCTTTCGTACGTAGGGAGAAACCCTTCTTTGTCAGCATAGGAAGCGGCTCCTTAAACTTCTTGCAACCCGTCCTTATTCTAGATACTGTGGCCTCGGAACACCCCCCTCCCATGCTAATATGATCTCCTAGGTACCGGAAGCTATCCACCACTTCTATAGCACCCTCCTGCATTTGAAAAATGTGTCTATCAATGCGACTTCTACTGTCTAATTTCCCTGTACATCTACTGCATACGTATTTCTCCCGACCTGTTAGTTTGCCTGCTATCCCGCTACATCTCGTGTACCCAGGATCTGCATTGTGTGCATTTTATAGAATTTATGGCAGTTCCTTTTCTGCATATCGAACATGGCCATTTCCCTGATGGAATCAGAGTTTTGTCCTCTTTTCTACTCATCAACACTTTTGTCTTAGCTAGGTTCACTCTCAGTCCTCTTGCTTCCAACTGCTGTTTCCAAAGCCAGAATTTATTCTCTAGCTCCTCTACTGATTCTGCTATAAGAACCAGATCGTCAGCATAGAGAAGTTCCCATGGGCAGCCAGTCTTAAACTCCTCTGTTATGGCTTGGAGGATTATAATGAACAAGAGCGGGCTGAGGACCGAACCTTGATGTACTCCTACTTGTATCTGGAATTCCTCACTAAACTCCATTCCTACCCTGACTTTACTGAGAGTACCTCTGTATAAAGTTTGCACTGTCCTCACAAGCCATTCCTCAACACCTAGTTTCCTTAGGGACCACCAGATGACAGATCGGCGCACCCTATCAAAGGCCTTCTCTAGGTCAACAAAGGCTAAGTATAGTGGCTTATTCTTCTCTAAGAACCTCTCTTGTAATTGTTTCCCCAAGAAGAGGGCATCTGTTGTACTTTTCCCAGGTACAAAACCAAACTGCATCTCATCTAGTTTGACCCTTTCTCTATTTAGTTGTGCTAATATCCTTTCTGCCACTTTCATAACCTGATCCATCAGTTTTATACCCCCTATAATTGCTCCTCTCCAGAGCGTCCCCTTTACCTTTGTAGCAATTTATGAGAATACTGCTGCACCAGTCTTTGGGCATGACACCGCCATATATAGCCTGATTGATGATGCGTGCAACCAGTTTAGTGCCTACGTCCCCTGATGCCTTCAGCATCTCAGCAACTATCCCCGATGGTCCAGCAGCCTTACCATTTTTCATTTCCTTAATCGCCTCTTGGACCCTATATTCGTCAATCTCAATAGCTGGTCTCTCTGTCGGATCTACTGAGGGTAATTTCTCTCTCTCCCATTCGTTCTCCACATTCATCAGTCTCTCATAATGACATTTCCAGGCCTCCTTTTTCTGATCACTCGTGACACTAAGTACACCAGCATCATTCCAAACACATTTATCTCCAACAACATCCTGATTTGCATTGACACACTGCCTTGCAATGTGGAACACCACACGCCTCTGATCTTCCCGTCGCAGAACATTGGCAAACCTCCTACTCTCAGCCTCCCTGCGTGCTAAGTACACCTGACATCTAGCTTCTCTCTTAGTGGCTGTATATCCTTCCCTACTCCCACCCTTTTCCAAGCCTTCCATGCTAGTCTTTTGTCTCTAATGGCCTTATCTACTGTGCTGTTCCACCACCAGGTTACTCTCTGTCTGGTTGGAGATCTGCTCCAGCCACAAGTTTCATCTATGTGTTTACATAAACACTCGTATTAAGGAATTCATGCTTTTTAAAAAAACTGTATGCAGCCTTAGGTACAGTTAACTGTAAAAAATCTCGGATTTTTCAGCTGTTAAAATTTCTTCACCTACCTCTATCTGTTTTCATATTTGAAACCAACTCTCTCTCTCTCTCTATATATATATATATATATATATATATTGTTATACTTTGGGAGGGTCATGTTGCCAATAAGAAACACACGCACCAGTTGCTTTCACTTCAATTTATTATAATAAATTTATAAATTTAGGAATTTATAAATTTCCGGTTGGTTGGTTGGTTCCACAACCAGATGGTTGTTTATATATTGTCAAAGTTCTTTCGTCACACATTCTGTGACCTCTTCAGTGACTGGATTCTTTTCTTTGTTTTTGTGCCTCTCCTTTGTTCTGTCCTACGCCATTTTGTGTATATATATATATATATATATATATATATATATATATATACACACATACAATGTACCCCCAACATTTGTGATCCCAGTTATTCTCGCAATTTTCCTTAGAACATAATTAATAATTGTTTGTGGAAACCATTGCATATTCGTGATTTTTTTAATGACTTTTTTCATGGCAATATCATCATCATCATCATCATTGTTTAACGTCCATGTTCCACGCTTGCATGGGTTTGGACGGGAGTTTTCCCACTTGAGGCAAGAGTGGTTGTCTTGCTCGCATAGGACTGTCTGGCGGGTTTTCTACAGTTGGATGCCCTTCCTAACACCAACCACATTTACAGTGTGGGACTATATTTTTTAATGTTAAATTATTATAACAATATACCGTATTGGTGGCCTATTGGACGCCCTTTCGCATAAGATGGTTCCCCTTTTTTTATTATATTTTGTTATATTTTGACGTTTATAGGCATTTTTATGGACCACCTCCAACATTCGCGGGTGCTCTGGGAACATAACCCCCGCGAATACCAATGGGCTATTGTGTGTATGTATGTATATGATCTGGAGATCTCTCTGCACTTGTCGTCACATGGTACCATGGGCCCAGCACTATGTGTCAATAATTGTCACAAGTGTAGTGTTTGTACCAGAGTTTTCAAGTCGCTGGCTGGACTAAAAAGTCACACTCGTTCAGCGCATCAGTAGGGGTTCTCCTACATGGATATAAAGTAGTGGCCGTACTCGAAAACGAGTTGGCAGCCACCATATATATATATATATATATATATATATATATATATATATATATATATAATGGTTGATGAGTGCAGCAACATAAGAGACAGGAATTGCTTTGTGTGAGGGATAAATATTAGTTACAGATATATACAAATAAATATACTAAGACACATGGTGTATAATATTTTATTTACACAAAAATGTGAATATTTTGCAACAAATATAATTGATAAGGTTTTTATATAAATTTCTAAATTACTTATTTTTCCTATTTATGGAAAATATTTTCAGGAAACCATTTCAATATTTTTTAAATATTAAAAAACATTATACACATTAAAAACTACATTACTTGAAATCCCATAAGTTATAAAATAAATAGGATGGGTTGGGGTCTCAATATGTAAACTACACGACTAATTCTGGTTTTAAAATAAAATCAACAGAGAAAACCTAGAAAAATTCAATTTTTGACCCCCTTCCCTAATATTTGGGACCCATGAGTATGTATTTAACCCTTTAGCATTAACATTACTCTACATTTATTATTGTATTTTCGTGGGTTTAGCTCACATAATATCGAATCTATCAGATTTCTATGGATATCATATATTTTGAGAACAATACCTTAACATAAGTATGAGCAGCCGGTTATAGCCAGTTTGAACAGATAAAGTTGAGAGAATTCTGGCTGGTTACAGCCGGTTTAAATGTTGAAGTACATGATTAAAAGTGTAACACATTTCTCTCGGGTTTCTGTTAAAATTCCTTCCAGTGTGTTTCATTGTGGCTTTTAAAATAAATATTATTGACAAAAGATTTCCTACATATTTTACAGTGTAAAAGACATTTCTCTCAAGTTTCTGTTAAAATTCTTTCCATACAGTGTGTTGCATTGTATCTTTCACCAGTTTATGAATGACAAGATAAGATTAGAAAATGATTTCCCTTGTATCTCACAATGAATCAATTTTTCTTAAGTGTGTTTTCTTTTGTGAGTTGTTAACACATCCTCAGCAACACAATATTTTCCATAGGTCTTACAATTTCTTTGCAGTGTGTTTGTTATTTTTGTGAGTTGTTAACACATCCTCAGCAACAACATATTTTAAAAAGGTCTCACAGTTTTTTTGCATTGTGTTTATTCTTTTTGTGTGTCGTTAAATTACTGTTAGTAACAAAATATTTCCCACACATTTCACAGTGGAAAGGTTTCTCTCCACTGTGAACTCTTCTGTGTGCTGTTAAATTACTTTTAGAAGCAAAAGATTTCTCACAGATATCACATGAATAGGGTTTTTCTCCAGTGTGTACTCTTTTATGTCCAGTTAAGTCACTGCTTTTGACAAAATATTTGTCACATATTTCACAGTGATAGGGTTTTTCTCCAGTATGAGTCCGTATGTGAATAACAAGGCTAAAATTAGAAGGGAAAGATTTCCCACATATTTCACAATCAAATAGTTTTTCTCCAGTGTGTATGATCTTGTGTCTTGTTAAATTACGGCTTCCCACAAAAGATTTCCCACAGATTTCACACGAATAAGGCCTTTCTCCACTGTGGGTTTTTCTGTGTGTTGTTAAGACACTATTAGATGCAAAAGATTTCCCACATATTTCACAATGGAATGGTTTCTCTCCAGTGTGACTTCGTATGTGGATAACAAGATGAGAATTAGCAGGGAATGATTTGCCACATGTTTCACAATGGAAAGGTTTTTCTCCAGTATGACAACATTTATGGGGTACAAATTCAGAATCAGAATTATAAGGGAGGGAGTCTCGACATATTTCACAGTCAAGGAATTTCTCTCCAGTGTGTATTCGTTTATGTTTTTTTAAATTTCTGTTTTCGACAAAACGTTTCCCACAGATTTCACATGAATAAGGTTTTTCTCCAGTATGTGTCTTTTTGTGTCGTGTTAGTTTACAGTTTTCACCAAAAGATTTCCCACATATTTCACAATTGAAGGGTTTTTCTCCAGTGTGACTACGGACGTGGGTAACAAGGTGGTAATTAGAAGGAAACGATTTATCACATATTTGACAGCTGTGTAATTTGTCCCTCTTGTGTATTTCTTTGTGTGTGGACAGTTCGTCTTCAGTAGAGAATGTTTTCTTACAGATCTCACAGTTATAGTCAGGCATGTTTCGTGGGTATCGATCTTTACAGAGAAAGCTAATATACGTCACATATTATATATATATATATATTATATATATATATATATATATATATATATATATATATATATGTATTGAAGTTTCCGTTGAAAATAGAAAAAGTCATAGGAGTGAAGAGTGCTCTACGTAAGTACCAGAGCAAAATTTAATGTATAGAAACAATATAAAAGGTAATTATTTTGTATTGTTTCTATATATTATATATATATATATATATATATTGGTGCGTTATGGTCCACCTGGTTCCTTACCACATTTCCTCCGTTATATATATATATAAATATATATATATATATATATATATATATATAAAGGTTATTAGAAGAAGTGTCGATTAAGAGTAAGGATCGGTTCGCATGATCAAACCCGAGCTGATCAATATGGAAACAAATTGTAATATGTAATAGTTTACAACAAGTTCAGTTCTTATTGTCACTTTATATATATATAATCAAAATGGATGCAGTAAAAGCCTGTTTAGACGATTACTCACCAGAGTAGTCGATACGATACTTGGGGTGGGAGAATGTGGTAATATGAAAGAATCGGGACCCCGACGGCTAAGTTCTTGCCGTTTCAAGTTAGTTCGGAGCTATATATATATATATATATATATATATATATATATATACAGGTTAGTCTTCTACCTTTCTGTATCTATCGTTGCTGTGTTATAAGTATAACCACTACCTTCGGTCGTTTTTCTTGGTGTCACTTTTTAACTGTTGTGTTTATTCTGGACAATGTTTACCTTATCGATCCATTGAGTACTTTCTGATTGCCCCCAAAACCTCGATTAGTACCTGCTATTTGGCAGCTACAACTTCGATTCATAACTTATATATAAGGTTTGATGTTCTTAGCCTTAATAATAATAATTATATATATATATATGTGTGTCTATAATTATTTATATATGTGTGTGTAATTATTTATATATGTGTGTGTAATTATTTATATATGTGTGTGTAATTATATATATATATGTCTATAATTATTTATATATGTGTGTGTGATGGGGTTTAGAAATGTGTGAGTGTTAATCTAAATAAATAAGGATTGTTTACCGCAAATAATAGAAAAAAGTCGACAATATTTGCTACGATGGAAACCCCAATAATTCATACTTTAGACACGAAGCCGGTGTTGATGGTAAATATTCCCCCGTCTAAATCAGACCGGTGACATCACATTTCACACATTCAGAAACATCCCCAGTCGTAATAATTCACACTTTCAAATGTATTTAATTCATGATAAATAAAATTAAACAATGACAAAATACAAAAAAAAAACATTATTTAATAAAATAAAATTACTAGTAAATAGTGTTTACGTCGTATTTGACGAAATAAATTAGTCTATTAGTTGGAAAAAAAGGATGAATATTGACAACAATGGGACACGAACACACATCTTTGGTTTGCCCGACCAATGTGCTAACCATTTACACGGCAAACCAAAGATTTGGGTTCGTGTCCCATTGTATGTCAATGTTCATCCATTTTTTCCATTCAGAGAGATTTTTTTCGTTCTGAGTTCAAATCCCGTCGAGGTTAACTTTACCTTTCATCCTTAAGGAGTCGATAAAATAAAGTACCAGTAATACACTGAGGTAATTGCTGGCCTTGTGCCAAACGTTTTAACAATTATTCTATGTACTATACATGCACCTTTGATGAAAAGTAGTGCATCTAAGCACTATACACAATAAAGAAATCATCATTATTATTTGGCAGTATCGGTAGAGGGTCGGACGCCATGCTTTGACGCATAGAGTTACGTCCCTTTACGATCTGAGTTCAAATCCCGCCGAGGTTAACTTTGCCTTTCATCCTTACGGGGTCGATAAAATAAAGTACCAGTAATGCACTGGATAATTGCTGGCCTTGTGCCTAAAGTAGAAACAATTATTATATAATCTTTATAAACCTTATATTTCCCTGCAATGTTTTGGTTTAATATTTTTACACAAATATAATCTTTAATCTTTATAAATCCTATATTTTCAGGGAAATATTCCAGTCTGTTTTCTTAGAAATAAGAAAAATAAGTGTAAAACAGTTTTGGATTATAATCACCTGACTTCACGCTACCCAGTTCAGCAGAAGATACCAGAAAAACATGATTCCATTTGGTGTCACCAGGTAGGGACATTGTTGTCTTTGTTTCTTTGGTCCTCCCTACGGAGTGGGGGGGGGGGACAAAATACTGGGGGTCACATACAACACTCCCGTAAATGTTTCCTTTGATCCACTACAGTGGGGGACAAAAACACTAGGGATCACACATGAGGATGATGATGGCAATCATCATCATCATCATCATCATCATCATTGTTTAACGTTAGCATGGGTTAGACAGGTTTGTCCCACTTGAAGTAAGTTGGGTCGGGTGACCGTGTCTCCCTCATATAGGACAGTGTCTGGCTGGATGCCCTTCCTAACACCAACCACTCTACAGTGAGTACTGGGTGCTTTTTGTTGTGACACCTACACGACCACTTTACTGTGTGGGCTGGATGTTCTGTGGTACCAACATAACTTTACAGAGTAAGGGTGATGTGGGTGGAAGTGGGAGGGTGGTGTAGGGAGTGTGGGGTGTATATTGGATTAAGTGGTGCCTACTGATGGAGGCACATGGCTTAGTGGTTAGAGCATTGGCCTTGCAATCGAAAAGTTGTGAGTTCAATTCTCAGACCGGGTGATGTGTTGTTTCCTTGAGCAAGACACTTTATTTCACATTGCTCCAGTTTACTCAGCTGTAGAAATGAGATGATAGGGACTGGGGTCCCTATCATTCCACTGCAAAGTGGTCGTGGAGGTGCCATGGCAAAAAAGCACCCAGCACTCACTGTAAATGAGGTTGGTGTTAGGAAGGGCATCCAGCTGTAGAAATCAAGCCAGAATCAGTTCCCGTCCCACCCTTGCAAGCAGGGAAAAAGCGGACGTAAAATGAAATGATGAATGATGATGATGAGTGTAGGTTTAAGTCCGTATGCAAGAGAAGGCGGGTCTTCTGTATTACTGCATAGTGCCAAGATCGCGATCATGTGTCATTGTCTTAGAGAGATGCAAGTGTGCAAGGTCAACTTTTATCACCTCGTCCCAGGTCTTTCTGGGTCTACTTACTCTGTAGCTTCCATCAATTTTGATCGCCCTGCTCGATGATGATGATAATGATAATTGTTTCTACTTTAGGCACAAGGCCAGCAATTATCCCAGTGTATTACTGGTACTTTATTTTATCAACCCCATAAGGATGAAAGGCAAAGTCAACCTCGGCGGGATTTGAACTCGGATCGTAAAGGGACGTAACTATGCTGGAAAGCATGGCGTCCGACCCTCTACCGATACTGCCAATCCACCACCCTACCATGGGGTCTGACCCTCTACCGATACTGCCAATCCACCACCCTACCATGGGGTCCTACCCTCTACAGATACTGCCAATCCACCACCCTACCATGGCATCCGACCCTCTACTGATACTGCCAATCCACCACCCTACCATGGGGTCTGACCCTCTACCGATACTGCCAATCCACCACCCTACCATGGCATCCGACTCTCTACCGATACTGCCAATCCACCACCCTAGCATGGCATCCGACTCTCTACCGATACTGCCAATCCACCACCCTACCATGGCATCCGACCCTCTACTGATACTGCCAATCCACCACCCTAGCATGGCATCCGACTCTCTACCGATACTGCCAATCCACCACCCTACCATGGGGTCCGACCCTCTACCGATACTGCCAATCCACCAGCCTAGCATGGCGTCCGACCCTCTACTGATACTGCCAATCCACCACCCTACCATGGGGTCCGACCCTCTACCGATACTGCCAATCCACCACCCTACCATGGGGTCCGACCCTCTACTGATACTGCCAATCCACCACCCTACCATGGCATCCGACTCTCTACCGATACTGCCAATCCACCACCCTACCATGGGGTCCGACCCTCTACCGATACTGCCAATCCACCACCCTACCATGGTGTCCTACCCTCTACAGATACTGCCAATCCACCACCCTACCATGGGGTCCGACCCTCTACTGATACTTCCAATCCACCAGCCTAGCATGGCATCCGACTCTCTACCGATACTGCCAATCCACCACCCTACCATGGGGTCAACCCTCTACTGATACTGCCAATCCACCACCCTAGCATGGCGTCCGACCCTCTACCGATACTGCCAATCCACCACCCTACCATGGGGTCAACCCTCTACTGATACTGCCAATCCACCACCCTAGCATGGCGTCCGACCCTCTACCGATACTGCCAATCCACCACCCTACCATGGCATCCGACCCTCTACCGATACTGCCAATCCACCACCCTAGCATGGCATCCGACTCTCTACCGATACTGCCAATCCACCACCCTACCATGGCATCCGACCCTCTACCGATACTGCCAATCCACCGATAATGATAATAATGATGGTGATGATGATGATGATGATGATGATGATGATGTTTATGATATTGGTAATAATAATATTGATGTTGATGATGTTTATGTTTTAACCCTAGGTCTGCAGTGAGGACCGTAATGCTGAAGAGTTAGCCAAGCAGTACCGTTGTGATGTTGTTCTGTCCTCAAGTGTTTTCAATTGTCTCGTCAGGAACCATTCTCCTGGTTTCAAGAACAACTGGGATATCTCTGTCATCATTAAGACCTACAATCTGACAGGTAAGGCCTTTAAAATTGACATCATCATCGTCACCATCATCGTCACCATCATCATCATCATCATCATCATCACCATCATCACCATCATGGGGGGTTTAGTTTATGGTCTTTTGTCTTATTTTAGTATTTGTTCTGTTGTGTTGTTTCATTGGGTAACCCATCATCTAACCCAGAGGTTCTCAAAGTGGGTATTACCGGCTCCCAGGGGGCACTGGTGTCTAAGTGGTCGGTGGGGAGTGGTTGAGATGATATAATACTATATAATACTATATAATACTATATCAAAAATATCAAATGATACATCATCATCATCATCATCATTTCATTTTACGTCCGCTTTTCCCTGCTTGCAAGGGTGGGACGGGAACTGATTCTGGCTTGATTTCTACAGCTGGATGCCCTTCCTAACACCAACCTCATTTACAGTGTGTGCTGGGTGCTTTTTTGCCGTGGCACCTCCACGACCACTTTGCAGTGGAATGATAGGGACCCCAGTCCCTATAATCTCATTTCTACAGCTGAGTAAACTGGAGCAATGTGAAATAAAGTGTCTTGCTCAAGGAAACAACACATCACCCGGTCTGAGAATTGAACTCACAACCTTTCGATTGCAAGGCCAATGCTCTAACCACTAAGCCATGTGCCTCCATATTATATATAAATATAAAATAAAAAATATATAATATTTATTTACACATAGTATATATTATATTATTTATTATATATAAATTAGCGATTTTATTTATTATATATTATTTACAGTTGTGTGTAGGTCTGTCTGGAAATAGGGGTGGGGGTACTGAGGGTGTTATGTGGCCATGAGGAGGTGGGGTGTTTGAGAACCTTTAGTCTAAACCAAGCTAGCATGGACAAATATGTTAAACGGTGATGATGAAGATGATCTTGTATAATATATGTTCTGTATTGGGTATTAATCTTTATAATTATTGCCTTTATTGTATTTTTTGCTAAAGGACCCGATGGAGAATCCCAACACAAGGTTGTCTTCCTAAACAAACCCTTTTATCATTCATTAAACACCCGTGAAATAAATGCAAGGTTTCACAAAGTCTCCCTTGCCAGTAAAATACTACACCCACATCACATGGACAGTTTTTCTTTTAACTGTCCCCCGGAAGTGGAAGACAGCAGAGGTGAGGTGGATGTCACCGATTTGGAGACATTTGGTGTCGGACAATCTGTGAACAAGATCTTCAAGAAAGACAAAAACAAAACCTCACAGAAGCTACAAAATACTTCATCTGTCGTTAGTAAGGGCAGAACTGGTGAAACTACATCAAATTTATCATCTACAAATACTTTGCTACCTCTTAAACAACAAGCAGAAAATACCAACAAAATCAATGAACAGCCTTCTTTAGAAATATCTCCTGAAGAAACCCAGCCACTAGTTGATCCTTTAGTCTCTACTGAGAAAGGCTGTTCTCGTCTTTCTGCAACACCCGCTTACAGAAAACGCTCACATGTGCAAGCTACACATTACTTTCCAGAAGAATCTACATCAGAAGACAGCGACACTTCTTCTCATCTGGTCATAAATACTGATGACAGCTCAGAGCTCTCTAACAGCTTCAACAAGATCCAGTTTAAGCAAGTATCCGATGACAGCTCAGAGCTCCCTAACAACTTCAACAAGGCCCAGTTTAAGCAAGTATCCGATGACAGCTCAGAGCCCCCTAACAACTTCAACAAGGCCCAGTTTAAGCAGGTATCTGATGACAGCTCAGAGCTCCCTAACAACTTCAACAAGGCCCAGTTTAAGCAGGTATCTGATGACAGCTCAGAGCTTCTTAACAGCCTCAACAGTGCCCAGTGTCAGCAGGTGTCTGGTGACACATCTAAGGTAAGATTTTAAAGAAGGTTTCACTTTTTGTATTACAATTATTGCCTGAACTATGATAAAATACACCCAGTACACTCTGTAAAGTGCTAGTGTAGGTGTCGTGATAAAATATATCCAGTACACTCTGTAAAGTGGTAGTGCTGGTGTCATGATAAAATACACCCAGTACACTCTGTAAAGTGGTAGTGCTGGTGTCATGATAAAATACACCCAGTACACTCTGTAAAGTGGTAGTGCTGGTATTACAATAAAATACACCCAGTACACTCTGTAAAGTGGTAGTGCTGGTGTCATGATAAAATACACCCAGTACACTCTGTATAGTGGTAGTGCTGGTATCATGATAAAATACACCGAGTACTCTCTGTAAAGTGGTAGTGCTGGTGTCATGATAAAATACACCCAGTACACTCTGTATAGTGGTAGTGCTGGTGTCATGATAAAATACACCCAGTACATTCTGTAAAATGGTAGTGCTGGTATTACAATAAAATACACCCAGTACACTCTGTAAAGAGGTAATGTTGATGCTACAATAAAATACACCCAGTACACTCTGTAAAGAGGTAATGTTGGTGCTACAATAAAATACACCCAGTACACTCTGTAAAGTGGTAGTGCTAGTCTCATGATAAAATCCATGATAGAGATGCATTGCATAGTGTGTTGGATACAGTGCATTCTCTTCACTACAGTCTATTACTCCTGCAGAGACTGCATATAGTTACATGCAGTAGTTAACAGCATATAGTGCAGTGTGGACATGGTGCACAATCTCCAGTGTCATGCAGATAATGCACATTATGAGATGTAGTTTCTTCTCTTCTTGAGTCATCCCCTCCATCGAAGATGAAGCATGCAAAAAGGTTCTTGTGTTCCAGACTCCCCAATTTCCCCCCAGAGCCAGAAGATCCTGTCTAGTGAGGGCCAGGGTTCCTCACTAACAGAACCTTCATGGTTATGTTTAGATGTCTTATTCGGCACGTTGTATCTGGTGACCAGAGAAACAGTTTCCCTGCAGGTTCATCATGGCAGGAAACATGACCAACATAAGCCCAGACCCAGATTTTCAATTGTGGTCCCATTGGCCAGGGAGGGGCCCTTCTTCCTGCCCCCAAAAAATATTTTACGATGAATTTTTCAAATTTTTGGGCCCTCATATCTTAACTAGCGCAGGGCCTCATATGTCCTAAATCTGGCACTGCAATTGCTGCACATTATATCATGCAGTTGTTCTATTTAGCTTCATTATCTGGTGCAGTGCAGCTATCCTGCAACTACTGCACATTATATTATGCAGTATTTAGCTGCATATGGTGCAGTGTGGTTGTCTGTCTAACCCTGCACTGTGGTTGTCTGTCTAACCCTGCAGTGTGGTTGTCTGTCTAACCCTGCAGTGTGGTTGTCTGTCTAACCCTGCAGTGTGGTTGTCTGTCTAACCCTGCACTGTAGTTGTCTGTCTAACCCTGCAGTGTAGTTGTCTGTCTAACCCTGCAGTGTGGTTGTCTGTCTAACCCTGCAGTGTGGTTGTCTGTCTAACCCTGCAGTGTGGTTGTCTGTCTAACCTTGCAGTGTGGTTGTCTGTCTAACCCTGCAGTGTAGTTGTCTGTCTAACCCTGCAGTGTGGTTGTCTGTCTAACCCTGCAGTGTGGTTGTCTGTCTAACCCTGCACTGTGGTTGTCTGTCTAACCCTGCAGTGTGGTTGTCTGTCTAACCCTGCAGTGTGGTTGTCTGTCTAACCCTGCAGTGTGGTTGTCTGTCTAACCCTGCACTGTGGTTGTCTGTCTAACCCTGCACTGTAGTTGTCTGTCTAACCCTGCAGTGTGGTTGTCTGTCTAACCCTGCACTGTGGTTGTCTGTCTAACCCTGCAGTGTAGTTGTCTGTCTAACCCTGCAGTGTAGTTGTCTGTCTAACCCTGCAGTGTAGTTGTCTGTCTAACCCTGCAGTGTAGTTGTCTGTCTAACCCTGCACTGTGGTTGTCTGTCTAACCCTGCAGTGTGGTTGTCTGTCTAACCCTGCACTGTGGTTGGCTGTCTAACCCTGCACTGTGGTTGTCTGTCTAACCCTACAGTGTAGTTGTCTGTCTAACCCTGCAGTGTGGTTGTCTGTCTAACCCTGCAGTGTGGTTGTCTGTCTAACCCTGCACTGTAGTTGTCTATCTAACCCTGCAGTGTGGTGTCTGTTTAACCCTGCACTGTGGTTGTCTGTCTAACCCTGCACTGTGGTTGTCTGTCTAACCCTGCACTGTGGTTGTCTGTCTAACCCTGCACTATAGTTGTCTGTCTAACTCTGCAGTGTGGTTGTCTGTCTAACCCTGCACTGTGGTTGTCTGTCTAACCCTGCAGTGTAGTTGTCTGTCTAACCCTGCAGTGTAGTTGTCTGTCTAACCCTGCAGTGTAGTTGTCTGTCTAACCCTGCAGTGTAGTTGTCTGTCTAACCCTGCAGTGTGGTTGTCTGTCTAACCCTGCACTGTAGTTGTCTGTTTAACCCTGCAGTGTAGTTGTCTGTCTAACCCTGCAGTGTAGTTGTCTGTCTAACCCTGCACTGTAGTTGTCTGTCTAACTCTGCAGTGTGGTTGTCTGTCTAACCCTGCAGTGTGGTTGTCTGTCTAACCCTGCAGTGTGGTTGTCTGTCTAACCCTGCAGTGTAGTTGTCTGTCTAACCCTGCAGTGTAGTTGTCTGTCTAACCCTGCACTGTGGTTGTCTGTCTAACCCTGCACTGTAGTTGTCTGTTTAACCCTGCAGTGTAGTTGTCTGTCTAACCCTGCAGTGTAGTTGTCTGTCTAACCCTGCAGTGTAGTTGTCTGTCTAACCCTGCAGTGTGGTTGTCTGTCTAACCCTGCACTGTGGTTGTCTGTCTAACCCTGCACTATAGTTGTCTGTCTAACTCTGCAGTGTGGTTGTCTGTCTAACCCTGCACTGTGGTTGTCTGTCTAACCCTGCAGTGTAGTTGTCTGTCTAACCCTGCAGTGTAGTTGTCTGTCTAACCCTGCAGTGTAGTTGTCTGTCTAACCCTGCAGTGTGGTTGTCTGTCTAACCCTGCACTGTAGTTGTCTGTCTAACCCTGCACTGTGGTTGTCTGTCTAACCCTGCACTGTGGTTGTCTGTCTAACCCTGCACTGTGGTTGTCTGTCTAACCCTGCAGTGTAGTTGTCTGTCTAACCCTGCAGTGTAGTTGTCTGTCTAACCCTGCAGTGTAGTTGTCTGTCTAACCCTGCAGTGTGGTTGTCTGTCTAACCCTGCAGTGTGGTTGTCTGTCTAACCCTGCACTGTAGTTGTCTGTCTAACCCTGCACTGTGGTTGTCTGTCTAACCCTGCACTGTGGTTGTCTGTCTAACCCTGCACTGTGGTTGTCTGTCTAACCCTGCACTGTGGTTGTCTGTCTAACCCTGCAGTGTGGTTGTCTGTCTAACACTGCAGTGTGGTTGTCTGTCTAACCCTGCAGTGTAGTTGTCTGTCTAACACTGCACTGTGGTTGTCTGTCTAACCCTGCAGTGTGGTTGTCTGTCTAACCCTGCACTGTGGTTGTCTGTCTAACACTGCAGTGTGGTTGTCTGTCTAACCCTGCAGTGTAGTTGTCTATCTAACCCTGCACTGTGGTTGTCTGTCTAACACTGCACTGTGGTTGTCTGTCTAACACTGCAGTGTGGTTGTCTGTCTAACCCTGCACTGTGGTTGTCTGTCTAACCCTGCAGTGTGGTTGTCTGTCTAACCCTGCAGTGTGGTTGTCTGTCTAACCCTGCAGTGTAGTTGTCTGTCTAACCCTGCACTGTGGTTGTCTGTCTAACACTGCAGTGTAGTTGTCTGTCTAACCCTGCACTGTGGTTGTCTGTCTAACCCTGCAGTGTGGTTGTCTATCTAACCCTGCACTGTGGTTGTCTGTCTAACACTGCAGTGTAGTTGTCTGTCTAACCCTGCACTGTGGTTGTCTGTCTAACACTGCAGTGTAGTTGTCTGTCTAACCCTGCACTGTGGTTGTCTGTCTAACCCTGCAGTGTGGTTGTCTATCTAACCCTGCACTGTGGTTGTCTGTCTAACACTGCAGTGTAGTTGTCTGTCTAACCCTGCACTGTGGTTGTCTGTCTAACACTGCAGTGTAGTTGTCTGTCTAACCCTGCACTGTGGTTGTCTGTCTAACCCTGCAGTGTAGTTGTCTGTCTAATCCTGCACTGTGGTTGTCTGTCTAACCCTGCAGTGTGGTTGTCTGTCTAACCCTGCAGTGTGGTTGTCTATCTAACCCTGCACTGTGGTTGTCTGTCTAACACTGCAGTGTAGTTGTCTGTCTAACCCTGCACTGTGGTTGTCTGTCTAACACTGCAGTGTAGTTGTCTGTCTAACCCTGCACTGTGGTTGTCTGTCTAACCCTGCAGTGTGGTTGTCTATCTAACCCTGCACTGTGGTTGTCTGTCTAACACTGCAGTGTAGTTGTCTGTCTAACCCTGCACTGTGGTTGTCTGTCTAACACTGCAGTGTAGTTGTCTGTCTAACCCTGCACTGTGGTTGTCTGTCTAACCCTGCAGTGTAGTTGTCTGTCTAACCCTGCACTGTGGTTGTCTGTCTAACCCTGCAGTGTGGTTGTCTATCTAACCCTGCACTGTGGTTGTCTGTCTAACACTGCAGTGTAGTTGTCTGTCTAACCCTGCACTGTGGTTGTCTGTCTAACACTGCAGTGTAGTTGTCTGTCTAACCCTGCACTGTGGTTGTCTGTCTAACCCTGCAGTGTGGTTGTCTGTCTAACCCTGCACTGTGGTTGTCTGTCTAACCCTGCAGTGTGGTTGTCTGTCTAACCCTGCACTGTGGTTGTCTGTCTAACCCTGCAGTGTGGTTGTCTGTCTAACCCTGCACTGTAGTTGTCTGTCTAACCCTGCAGTGTGGTTGTCTGTCTAACCCTGCAGTGTGGTTGTCTATCTAACCCTGCACTGTGGTTGTCTGTCTAACCCTGCAGTGTAGTTGTCTGTCTAACCCTGCACTGTGGTTGTCTGTCTAACACTGCAGTGTAGTTGTCTGTCTAACACTGCAGTGTAGTTGTCTGTCTAACACTGCAGTGTAGTTGTCTGTCTAACACTGCACTGTGGTTGTCTGTCTAACCCTGCAGTGTGGTTGTCTGTCTAACCCTGCACTGTGGTTGTCTGTCTAACCCTGCAGTGTAGTTGTCTGTCTAACACTGCAGTGTGGTTGTCTGTCTAACACTGCAGTGTAGTTGTCTGTCTAACACTGCAGTGTAGTTGTCTGTCTAACACTGCAGTGTAGTTGTCTGTCTAACACTGCAGTGTAGTTGTCTGTCTAACACTGCAGTGTGGTTGTCTGTCTAACCCTGCAGTGTGGTTGTCTATCTAACCCTGCACTGTGGTTGTCTGTCTAACCCTGCAGTGTGGTTGTCTATCTAACCCTGCACTGTGGTTGTCTGTCTAACCCTGCACTGTAGTTGTCTGTCTAACCCTGCAGTGTAGTTGTCTGTCTAACACTGCAGTGTAGTTGTCTGTCTAACCCTGCACTGTGGTTGTCTGTCTAACCCTGCAGTGTGGTTGTCTGTCTAACCCTGCACTGTGGTTGTCTGTCTAACCCTGCACTGTAGTTGTCTATCTAACCCTGCACTGTGGTTGTCTGTCTAACCCTGCACTGTGGTTGTCTATCTAACCCTGCACTGTAGTTGTCTATCTAACCCTGCACTGTAGTTGTCTGTCTAACCCTGCAGTGTAGTTGTCTGTCTAACCCTGCACTGTGGTTGTCTATCTAACCCTGCAGTGTGGTTGTCTGTCTAACCCTGCACTGTGGTTGTCTATCTAACCCTGCAGTGTGGTTGTCTGTCTAACCCTGCACTGTAGTTGTCTATCTAACCCTGCACTGTAGTTGTCTATCTAACCCTGCACTGTAGTTGTCTGTCTAACCCTGCACTGTAGTTGTCTATCTAACCCTGCACTGTAGTTGTCTGTCTAACCCTGCAGTGTAGTTGTCTGTCTAACACTGCAGTGTAGTTGTCTGTCTAACCCTGCACTGTGGTTGTCTGTCTAACCCTGCAGTGTGGTTGTCTGTCTAACCCTGCACTGTGGTTGTCTGTCTAACCCTGCACTGTGGTTGTCTGTCTAACACTGCAGTGTGGTTGTCTGTCTAACCCTGCACTGTGGTTGTCTGTCTAACCCTGCACTGTGGTTGTCTGTCTAACCCTGCAGTGTAGTTGTCTGTCTAACCCTGCACTGTGGTTGTCTGTCTAACACTGCAGTGTAGTTGTCTGTCTAACACTGCAGTGTAGTTGTCTGTCTAACACTGCAGTGTAGTTGTCTGTCTAACACTGCAGTGTGGTTGTCTGTCTAACCCTGCACTGTGGTTGTCTGTCTAACCCTGCACTGTGGTTGTCTGTCTAACCCTGCACTGTGGTTGTCTGTCTAACCCTGCACTGTAGTTGTCTGTCTAACCCTGCACTGTGGTTGTCTGTCTAACCCTGCACTGTGGTTGTCTATCTAACCCTGCACTGTGGTTGTCTGTCTAACCCTGCAGTGTGGTTGTCTATCTAACCCTGCACTGTGGTTGTCTGTCTAACACTGCAGTGTAGTTGTCTGTCTAACCCTGCACTGTGGTTGTCTGTCTAACCCTGCAGTGTGGTTGTCTGTCTAACCCTGCACTGTGGTTGTCTGTCTAACCCTGCACTGTGGTTGTCTGTCTAACACTGCAGTGTGGTTGTCTGTCTAACCCTGCACTGTGGTTGTCTGTCTAACCCTGCACTGTGGTTGTCTGTCTAACCCTGCAGTGTAGTTGTCTGTCTAACCCTGCACTGTGGTTGTCTATCTAACCCTGCAGTGTGGTTGTCTGTCTAACCCTGCAGTGTAGTTGTCTGTCTAACACTGCAGTGTGGTTGTCTGTCCCACCCTGCACTGTGGTTGTCTGTCTAACACTGCAGTGTAGTTGTCTGTCTAACCCTGCAGTGTGGTTGTCTGTCTAACCCTGCAGTGTAGTTGTCTGTCTAACCCTGCAGTGTGGTTGTCTGTCTAACACTGCAGTGTGGTTGTCTGTCTAACCCTGCAGTGTGGTTGTCTGTCTAACACTGCAGTGTGGTTGTCTGTCTAACCCTGCAGTGTGGTTGTCTGTCTAACACTACAGTGTAGTTGTCTGTCTAACCCTGCAGTGTGGTTGTCTGTCTAACCCTGCAGTGTAGTTGTCTGTCTAACCCTGCAGTGTGGTTGTCTGTCTAACACTGCAGTGTAGTTGTCTGTCTAACCCTGCAGTGTGGTTGTCTGTCTAACACTGCAGTGTGGTTGTCTGTCTAACCCTGCAGTGTGGTTGTCTGTCTAACCCTGCAGTGTAGTTGTCTGTCTAACCCTGCAGTGTGGTTGTCTGTCTAACACTACAGTGTAGTTGTCTGTCTAACCCTGCAGTGTGGTTGTCTGTCTAACCCTGCAGTGTAGTTGTCTGTCTAACCCTGCAGTGTGGTTGTCTGTCTAACACTGCAGTGTAGTTGTCTGTCTAACCCTGCAGTGTGGTTGTCTGTCTAACACTGCAGTGTGGTTGTCTGTCTAACCCTGCAGTGTGGTTGTCTGTCTAACCCTGCAGTGTAGTTGTCTGTCTAACCCTGCAGTGTGGTTGTCTGTCTAACACTACAGTGTAGTTGTCTGTCTAACCCTGCAGTGTGGTTGTCTGTCTAACCCTGCAGTGTAGTTGTCTGTCTAACCCTGCAGTGTGGTTGTCTGTCTAACACTGCAGTGTAGTTGTCTGTCTAACCCTGCAGTGTGGTTGTCTGTCTAACACTGCAGTGTAGTTGTCTGTCTAACCCTGCAGTGTGGTTGTCTGTCTAACACTGCACTGTGGTTGTCTGTCTAACCCTGCAGTGTAGTTGTCTGTCTAACCCTGCACTGTGGTTGTCTGTCTAACACTGCAGTGTGGTTGTCTATCTAACCCTGCACTGTGGTTGTCTGTCTAACCCTGCAGTGTGGTTGTCTATCTAACCCTGCACTGTGGTTGTCTGTCTAACACTGCAGTGTAGTTGTCTGTCTAACCCTGCAGTGTGGTTGTCTGTCTAACCCTGCAGTGTGGTTGTCTGTCTAACCCTGCAGTGTAGTTGTCTGTCTAACCCTGCAGTGTGGTTGTCTGTCTAACACTACAGTGTAGTTGTCTGTCTAACCCTGCAGTGTGGTTGTCTGTCTAACACTGCAGTGTAGTTGTCTGTCTAACCCTGCAGTGTAGTTGTCTGTCTAACACT
The DNA here is from genome assembly GCA_964016885.1 of Eledone cirrhosa. Lineage (NCBI taxonomy): Eukaryota > Metazoa > Mollusca > Cephalopoda > Octopoda > Eledonidae > Eledone > Eledone cirrhosa. Next base: position 22,789,204 of record OZ024765.1, read on the forward strand.
GCAGTGTAGTTGTCTGTCTAACCCTGCAGTGTGGTTGTCTGTCTAACCCTGCAGTGTAGTTGTCTGTCTAACCCTGCAGTGTGGTTGTCTGTCTAACACTGCAGTGTAGTTGTCTGTCTAACCCTGCAGTGTGGTTGTCTGTCTAACACTGCAGTGTAGTTGTCTGTCTAACCCTGCAGTGTGGTTGTCTGTCTAACCCTGCAGTGTGGTTGTCTGTCTAACACTGCAGTGTAGTTGTCTGTCTAACACTGCAGTGTAGTTGTCTGTCTAACCCTGCAGTGTGGTTGTCTGTCTAACCCTGCAGTGTGGTTGTCTGTCTAACCCTGCAGTGTGGTTGTCTGTCTAACCCTGCAGTGTAGTTGTCTGTCTAACCCTGCACTGTGGTTGTCTGTCTAACCCTGCAGTGTGGTTGTCTGTCTAACCCTGCAGTGTGGTTGTCTGTCTAACCCTGCAGTGTGGTTGTCTGTCCCACCCTGCACTGTGGTTGTCTGTCTAACCCTGCAGTGTAGTTGTCTGTCTAACCCTGCAGTGTAGTTGTCTGTCTAACCCTGCAGTGTAGTTATCTGTCTAACCCTGCAGTGTAGTTGTCTGTCTAACCCTGCAGTGTAGTTGTCTGTCTAACCCTGCAGTGTAGTTATCTGTCTAACCCTGCACTGTGGTTGTCTGTCTAACCCTGCAGTGTAGTTGTCTGTCTAACCCTGCAGTGTAGTTGTCTGTCTAACCCTGCAGTGTAGTTGTCTGTCCAACTCTGAATCAGTTCTTTTTACAGAAAGTACATATATTTTTATTTTCTAATCTGTGAACAACAGAAATTTTCAGATTCCTGTCTTTTGACATCAAAACCTGGGAATATGGCGGAGAATTCTACTGTAAATACCGCACCACCACCACTACAAGACACTACACCACTATCACTACAAGACACTACACCACCACCACCACCACTACAAGACACTACACCACCTCCACTACAAGACACTACACCACCTCCACCACTACTACAAGACACTACACCACCACCACCACCACTACAAGACACTACACCACCTCTACTACAAGACACTACACCACCACCACCACTACAAGACACTACACCACCACCACCACTACAAGACACTACACCACCTACACCACCACCACCACTACAAGACACTACACCACCACCACCACTACTACAAGACACTACACCACCACCACCACTACAAGACACTACACCACCACCACCACCACTACAAGACACTACACCACCACCACTACAAGACACTGCACCACCACCACCACTACTACAAGACACTACACCACCACCACCACTACAATACACTACACCACCACTACAAGACACTACACCACCTCCACCACCACTACAAGACACTACACCACCACCACTACAAGACACTACACCACCACCACCACTACAAGACACTACACCACCACCACCACTACAAGATACAACACCACCACCACCACTACAAGACACTACACCACCACCTCCACCACTACAAGACACTACACCACCACCACTACTGCAAGACACACCACCACCACCACCACTACAAGACACTACATCTCCACCACTACTAGAAGACACGACACCACCACTACCACTACAAGACACTACACCACCTCCACCACTACTACAAGACACTACACCACCACCACCACCACCACCACCACCACCACCACTACAAGACACTACACCACCTCCACCACCACTACAAGACACTACACCACCACCACCACTACTACAAGACACTACACCACCACCACCACTACTACAAGACACTACACCACCACCACCACTACTACAAGACACTACACCACCACCACCACTACAAGACACTACACCACCACCACGACTACTACAAGACACTACACCACCACCACTACAAGACACTACACCACCACCACGACTACTACAAGACACTACACCACCACCACACACTACACCACCATCAACACCAGATACACCACCACCATCAACATCACAGAACACTACACCACCATCACCACCTCTACAAGACACTACACCACCACCACTACTGCAAGACACTACACCACCAACACAGCATCACATACCACCATCACCACCACAACAAGACGCACAACCACTACTACCAGACTCACCACCACCACCACAACAACCAGACACCCCATCCTCACCACCACCACCACCACAACAACCAGACACCCCATCCTCACCACCACCACCACAAGACACCCCATCCTCACCACCACCACCACAACAACCAGACACCCCATCCTCACCACCACCACCACAAGACACCCCATCCTCACCACCACCACCACAACAACCAGACACCCCATCCTCACCACCACCACAAGACACCCCAGCCTCACCACCACCACCACAAGACACCCCAGCCTCACCACCAGTACAAGACACCCCATCCTCACCACCACCACCACAAGACACTCCATCTTCACCACCACCACCACCACAAGACACCCCAGCCTCACCACCACCACCACAAGACACTGCATCTTCACCACCACCACCACCACAAGACACTGCATCTTCACCACCACCACCACCACAAGACACCCCAGCCTCACCACCACCACCACCACAAGACACTCCAGCTTCACCACCACCACCACCACAAGACACCCCAGCCTCACCACCACCACCACCACAAGACACTCCAGCTTCACCACCACCACCACCACAAGACACTCCAGCTTCACCACCACCACCACCACCACAAGACACCCCAGCCTCACCACCACCACCACCACCACAAGACACCCCAGCCTCACCACCACCACTACCACAAGACACTCCAGCTTCACCACCACCACCACCACAAGACACCCCAGCCTCACCACCACCACCACCACCACAAGACACCCCAGCCTCACCACCACCACCACCACAAGACACTCCAGCTTCACCACCACCACCACCACCACAAGACACCCCAGCCTCACCACCACCACCACCACCACAAGACACCCCAGCCTCACCACCACCACCACCACAAGACACTCCAGCTTCACCACCACCACCACCACAAGACACCCCAGCCTCACCACCACCACCACAAGACACCCCATCCTCACCACCACCACCACAAGACACTCCATCTTCACCACCACCACCACCACAAGACACCCCAGCCTCACCACCACCACCACAAGACACCCCAGCCTCACCACCACCACTACCACAAGACACTGCATCTTCACCACCACCACCACCACAAGACACCCCAGCCTCACCACCACCACCACCACAAGACACTCCAGCTTCACCACCACCACCACCACAAGACACCCCAGCCTCACCACCACCACCACCACAAGACACTCCAGCTTCACCACCACCACCACCACCACAAGACACCCCAGCCTCACCACCACCACCACCACCACAAGACACCCCAGCCTCACCACCACCACTACCACAAGACACTCCAGCTTCACCACCACCACCACCACAAGACACCCCAGCCTCACCACCACCACCACCACCACAAGACACCCCAGCCTCACCACCACCACCACCACAAGACACTCCAGCTTCACCACCACCACCACCACCACAAGACACCCCAGCCTCACCACCACCACCACCACCACAAGACACCCCAGCCTCACCACCACCACCACCACAAGACACCCCAGCCTCACCACCACCACCACCACCACCACAAGACACCCCAGCCTCACCACCACCACCACCACCACAAGACACCCCAGCCTCACCACCACCACTACCACAAGACACTCCAGCTTCACCACCACCACCACCACAAGACACCCCAGCCTCACCACCACCACCACCACCACAAGACACCCCAGCCTCACCACCACCACCACCACAAGACACTCCAGCTTCACCACCACCACCACCACCACAAGACACCCCAGCCTCACCACCACCACCACCACCACAAGACACTCCAGCTTCACCACCACCACCACCACAAGACACCCCAGCCTCACCACCACCACCACCACCACCACAAGACACCCCAGCCTCACCACCACCACCACCACCACAAGACACCCCAGCCTCACCACCACCACCACCACAAGACACTCCAGCTTCACCACCACCACCACCACAAGACACCCCAGCCTCACCACCACCACCACCACAAGACACTCCAGCTTCACCACCACCACCACCACAAGACACCCCAGCCTCACCAGTACCAGACACTCCCGCATCACCGGACAGCTGTGAGAAGTCCCAGGCCTATTGTGGGAAAGACAATCGATCATTTCTGGAGAAAGGATTAAAGATTATTCCGACAGAATCTGACGGCAATGTGTTTGTCTTTCAAGATGTCACACCTCAACAGAACTCCTCCCCAGGTCAGTCTTCTATTGTTTTACACTTTCATAGAACCTCATGTGCCACTTAGTGAGTCATGTACACACACAATGTAGGAGGTGAGTTTTATTGTAGTACAATAAAGCAATGCAGATATCGGATAAGAAGCACTCTACAGTTTGTAGGACTGGAGTATACATAATATAAGATCAAAAGATGGTTAAAGGAGTTCCATGTATTTTATTATGCGCATTTCAAAAACAAACATCATCATGCAATAATATTTGTGTTTTCATCAGATAAAACAGGAGAACATGATATGAAGGCTAAAAAACATTTGTGGATAGTGCAGTGATAGTGAAAAAAAAAAAAAAACTGCACTATCCACAAGTGTTTTTTAGCCTTCATATCATGTTTTCCTGTTTTATCTGATGAAAACACAAATATTATTGCATGATGATGTTTGTTTTTGAAATGCGCATAATAAAATACGTGGAACTCCTTTAACCATCTTTTGATCTTATATTATGTATACTCCAGTCCTACAAACTGTAGAGTGCTTCTTATCCGATATCTGCATTGCTTTATTGTACTACAATAAAACTCACCTCCTACATATATATATATAACGAAGGAAATGTGGTAAGGAACCAGGTGGACCATAACGCACCAAAGTACTCAATACTTGGGGTAGTAGAGTGGGTAATAGGAACCAGTAAGACCCCGACGGCTGAGCTCAAGCCGTTTCGACGGCTAATTCTGGACTAAATGAAAATTTATCCTGGTATTTAAATAGCCGAGCTTCTTAAGGGGTAATTCCATATATGGTCAAAGTGATTGTCAAAAGTCAGTAGTAATTCTGTGATTGCAAATTAGTAGGGGAGATGGTGGCTAAACCTGCCAGTAGGAGAAAGAGGGGAGGGGGGTGGAGTAGACCCAATCAAGCGTTGGTAGTGCCAGCTACAGCTGGGCATGAGGTCAAAGAAGATACTGGGGAGGGGGAGGAAGTCGGAACGGTAGGTAGAACAATGAGGGGTAAATATGGAATTACCCCTTGAGAAGATCGGCTATTTAAATACCAGGATAAATTTTCATTTAGTCCAGAATTAGCCGTCGAAACGGCTTGAGCTCAGCCGTCGGGGTCTTACTGGTTCCTATATATATATATATATATATATATATATATGTGTGTGTGTGTGTGTGTGTATAAAATCACACACTGTAAAGTGGTAATGTAGGTGTCACAACAAAAAACACCCAGTCCACTCTGTATAGTGGTCGTGTAGGTGTCACAACAAAAAACACTCAGTCGACTCTGTAAAGTGGTCATGTTGGTGTCACAACAAAAAACACTGAGTCCACTCTGTAAAGAGGTCGTGTAGGTGTCACAACAAAAAACACTCAGTCTACACTGTAAAGTGGTCGTGTAGGTGTCACAACAAAAAACACTCAGTCTACACTGTAAAGTGGTCGTGTAGGTGTCACAACAAAAAACACCCAGTCTACACTGTAAAGTGGTCGTGTTGGTGTCACAACAAAAAACACCCAGTCGACTCTGTATAGTGGTCGTGTTGGTGTCACAACAAAAAACACCCAGTTCACTCTGTATAGTGGTCGTGTAGGTGTCACAACAAAAAACACCCAGTCCACTCTGTATAGTGGTCATGTAGGTGTCATAACAAAAAACACTCAGTCGACACTGTAAAGAGGTCGTGTAGGTGTCACAACAAAAAACACTCTACACTGTAAAGTGGTCGTGTAGGTGTCACAACAAAAAACACCCAGTCCACTCTGTAAAGTGGTCATGTAGGTGTCACAACAAAAAACACCCAGTCCACACTGTAAAGTGGTCATGTAGGTGTCACAACAAAAAAACACCCAGTCTACACTGTAAAGTGGTCGTGTAGGTGTCACAACAAAAAACACTCAGTCGACACTGTAAAGAGGTCGTGTAGGTGTCACAACAAAAAACACTGTCTACACTGTAAAGTGGTCGTGTAGGTGTCACAACAAAAAACACCCAGTCCACTCTGTAAAGTGGTCATGTAGGTGTCACAACAAAAAACACCCAGTCCACACTGTAAAGTGGTCATGTAGGTGTCACAACAAAAAAACACCCAGTCTACACTGTAAAGTGGTCGTGTAGGTGTCACAACAAAAAACACCCAGTCTACACTGTAAAGTGGTCGTGTAGGTGTCACAACAAAAAACACTGTCTACACTGTAAAGTGGTCGTGTAGGTGTCACAACAAAAAACACCCAGTCCACTCTGTAAAGTGGTCATGTAGGTGTCACAACAAAAAACACCCAGTCCACACTGTAAAGTGGTCATGTAGGTGTCACAACAAAAAAACACCCAGTCCACTCTGTAAAGTGGTCGTGTAGGTGTCACAACAAAAAACACTCAGTCGACACTGTAAAGTGGTCATGTTGGTGTCACAACAAAAAACACTGTCTACACTGTAAAGTGGTCGTGTAGGTGTCACAACAAACAACACCCAGTCTACACTGTAAAGTGGTCATGTAGGAGTCACAACAAAAAACACTGAGTCTACACTGTAAAGTGGTCGTGTTGGTGTCACAACAAAAAACACCCAGTCGACTCTGTATAGTGGTCGTGTTGGTGTCACAACAAAAAACACCCAGTCCACTCTGTATAGTGGTCGTGTAGGTGTCACAACAAAAAACACCCAGTCCACTCTGTATAGTGGTCATGTAGGTGTCATAACAAAAAACACTCAGTCGACACTGTAAAGAGGTCGTGTAGGTGTCACAACAAAAAACACTCTACACTGTAAAGTGGTCGTGTAGGTGTCACAACAAAAAACACCCAGTCCACTCTGTATAGTGGTCATGTAGGTGTCATAACAAAAAACACTCAGTCGACACTGTAAAGAGGTCGTGTAGGTGTCACAACAAAAAACACCCAGTCCACTCTGTATAGTGGTCATGTAGGTGTCACAACAAAAAACACTCTACACTGTAAAGAGGTCGTGTAGGTGTCACAACAAAAAACACTGTCTACACTGTAAAGTGGTCGTGTAGGTGTCACAACAAAAAACACCCAGTCCACTCTGTAAAGTGGTCATGTAGGTGTCACAACAAAAAACACCCAGTCCACACTGTAAAGTGGTCATGTAGGTGTCACAACAAAAAACACCCAGTCCACACTGTAAAGTGGTCGTGTAGGTGTCACAACAAAAAACACTCAGTCGACACTATAGTGGTCGTGTAGGTGTCACAACAAAAAACACCCAGTCCACACTGTAAAGTGGTCATGTAGGTGTCACAACAAAAAACACCCAGTCCACACTGTAAAGTGGTCATGTAGGTGTCACAACAAAAAGCACCCAGTCCACACTGTAAAGTGGTCATGTAGGTGTCACAACAAAAAACACCCAGTCCACACTGTAAAGTGGTCGTGTAGGTGTCACAACAAAAAACACTCAGTCGACACTGTAAAGTGGTCATGTAGGTGTCACAACAAAAAACACTGTCTACACTGTAAAGTGGTCGTGTAGGTGTCACAACAAACAACACCCAGTCTACACTGTAAAGTGGTCATGTAGGAGTCACAACAAAAAACACTGAGTCGACACTGTAAAGTGGTCGTGTAGGTGTCACAACAAAAAACACTGAGTCGACACTGTATAGTGGTCATGTAGGTGTCACAACAAAAAACACTGAGTCGACACTGTATAGTGGTCATGTAGGAGTCACAACAAAAAACACTGAGTCGACACTGTATAGTGGTCGTGTAGGTGTCACAACAAAAAACACTCAGTCGACACTGTAAAGTGGTCATGTTGGTGTCACAACAAAATACACCCAGTCCACTCTGTAAAGTGGTCGTGTAGGTGTCACAACAAAAAACACTCGGTCTACACTGTAAAGTGGTCGTGTAGGTGTCACAAAAAAAGACACCCAGTCCACTCTGTATAGTGGTCGTGTAGGTGTCGTGACACAAAGCACCCAATACTCACTGTAAATGTAGCTGGTGTTAGGAAGGGCCTCCAGCCATATAAACCAGGCAGAAACAGTCCTATATGAGACACAGTCACCTGACCCAACTTGCTTCTAATGGGACAGACCTGTCTAACCCATGCTAGCATGGAAAATAGACATTAATCAATGATGGTGATGAAGATGATATATATATATATAGATATATGTATGTAAAAGGTAAACAGAAATAGCAAAAATCACAGCAGAGCACATAGAAGAAATATATTAGTTTAACACTTGAAATAGCAGGAAAGTAGAGAGTGATGAGGGGAAGGAACAGGGAAAATGAGCAAATAACCATGTGCTTATTCAGTCAGCCATATATATATATATATATATACGATATTAACAAATGGAAACTATATTTATAAAACCATATTTATTTCATTATACATATTTCAAGGATACCATGTTAAATTATGGTATGCTTTCATCAGACAAAATACGTCAATGTTTATTTATAAAACTGATATATATTGTATTTTGTCTGATGAAGGCACACCATAATTTAACATGGTATCCTTGAAATATGTATAATGAAATAAATATGGTTTTATAAATATAGTTTCCATTTGTTAATATCATATATTTACTCCAAATACTTGTCGAGTGCTTTATATCAGTTATAAAAATATTTGCTTGTTGTATCCCAACAATTTAAATAGAACTTTTGCATATATATATATATATAATAAATGTGAAGACTAAAATCGAAAGAGGGCTCGATAAGGATAAATATATATCAAATATATAAGAACCCTAGAGCAAATATTTATATATATTTATATATGGAGGCACATGGCTTAGTGGTTAGAGCATTGGCCTTGCAATCAAAAGGTTGTGAGTTCAATTCTCAGACCGGGTGATGTGTTATTTCCTTGAGCAAGACACTTTATTTCACATTGCTCCAGTTTACTCAGCTGTAGAAATGAGATGATAGGGACAGGGTCCCTATCATTCCACTGCAAAGTGGTCGTGGAGGTGCCACGGCAAAAAAGCACCCAGCACTCACTGTAAATGAGGTTGGTGTTAGGAAGGGCATCCAGCTGTAGAAATCAAGCCAGAATCAGTTCCCGTCCCACCCTTGCAAGCAGGGAAAAGCGGACGTAAAATGATGATGATGATGATGATATAAATGTGTGTGTGTGGTTCATGGCTGAGAGAAAAGAGTACTCAATACCGGAGTAGAGTTTTAATATTCATTTTATTAAGGGATTTGAACTCAGAATGTAAAGCAACATAAGTATAAGCCACTAAGCATGTCTGAAGCTCTACCGATTCTGTCAATGTTTTTTTTCTTAATCTTTTATTTAAGCAGTGGTTCGCAACTTACTGACCAACCCAGGTCACCTCTCGCACTCCTCACCTTCCATTAGGAATGACAATATTTCCTACACTGTTTGGAATTTTGGGGAACTCCGAGTGTTGGTCCGCTCCAGATATCACGCTGTGAGAAACAAAAAGGTAGGTGGGGTTGTCTTTTATAGTTTGTGGGGTTTGGGGAGGGTTTGTAAGGTCTTTGGGCTTTTCTGGTGCCACAATAAAATACACCCAGTACACTCTGTAAGGTGGTAGTACTGGTGTCATGATATAATACACCCAGTACACTCTGTAAAGTGGTAGTGTTGGTGTCATGATATAATACACCCAGTACACTCTGTAAAGCGGTAGTGTTGGTGTCATGATATAATACACCCAGTACACTCTGTAAAGTGGTAGTGATGATGTCATGATAAAATACACCCAGTACACTCTGTAAAGTGGTAGTGTTGGTGTCTTGATAAAATACACCCAGTACACTCTGTAAAGCGGTAGTGTTGGTGTCATGATAAAATACACCCAGTACACTCTGTAAAGCGGTAGTGTTGGTGTCATGATAGACTACACCCAGTACACTCTGTAAAGTGGTAGTGTTGGTGTCATGATAGAATACACCCGGTACCCTCTGTAAAGTGGTAGTGTTGGTGTCATGATAGACTACACCCGGTACACTCTGTAAAGTGGTAGTACTGGTGTCATAACAAGATACATGTGTGTATATATATTAAGAATCGAAGTCAGTGTTGCAGCATATGTACAAACTTTATTGACATATTACAATTGTTTTAATATCGATCAGCTCAGGGTATAATCAAGGTGATAGGGCACCACATATAAACTCGCAAATTTGATGAGATGTCGAAAAATAATCTGAAACCGCTGCTCTAACATCTTCATTTTTATCATATTTTTGTCTTTCTTTTTCCAGAAGAAACATTATCTTCATCTTCTGCCAAAGTTGGAATATCAGAGCAAGTTTGGTTATGAGGAGACAACTCAGGATGAACTTAGCAAGATGTGGGTTGCCTCCCTTATCCGAAAGGAAATTCCTATTTTGAAAGGTTTGTCTTGACCCATTTATTTTTCACGCAGACACAAACATACATATACAGTAGTCCCCGCTATTCGCGGGGGTTACGTTCCTACAACACCGCGAATATTGGACGTGGTCCATAAAAATGCCTTTGAGAACAATACTTATCAGTATGAAAGGCCAAAATTTTGGGCAGATATGGCCGGTTTAAATGCTAAAGGGTTAAACTTGTTAAAGATAAAGACCGAAATTTAAGTAAAATATTTAATGTAATTTATTTTCTAAATTTGTATACTCTTTTTTTTAGTTTATTAATTAATTTATTTTATTTTATGTCTAGTTCGCATTGATGCATTTACCTCTGAGATCCTGATGTACGAGACTTGTAGCTTCCAGCAAATTCTACAGAAATTCAAGTAAATTATATTTTAAAATTATTTTTGTTCATATTGCTGTTGTTGTTGTTGAAGATGCGAGCCCCTAGCTTACCCAAGTAGACCACCAACACAAGAGGAGGTTTTCATACCATTCCTATCACCAACCACTTTACAGAGTGTACTGGGTGCATCTATCATGTTGATCACCAACCACTTTACAGAGTGTACTGGGAGTATTTATCATGTTGATCACCAACCACTTTACAGAGTGTACTGGGAGTATTTATCATGTTGATCACCAACCACTTTACAGAGTGTACTGGGTGCATCTATCATGTTGATCACCAACCACTTTACAGAGTGTACTGGGAGTATTTATCATGTTGATCACCAACCATTTTACAGAGTGTACTGGGAGTATTTATCATGTTGATCACCAACCACTTTACAGAGTGTACTGGGTGTATTTATTATGTTGATCACCAACCACTTTACAGAGTGTACTGGGTGTATTTATCATGTTGATCACCAACCACTTTACAGAGTGTACTGGGTGTATTTATCATGTTGATCACCAACCACTTTACAGAGTGTACTGGGTGTATTTATCATGTTGATCACCAACCACTTTACAGAGTGTACTGGGTGTATTTATCATGTTGATCACCAACCACTTTACAGAGTGTACTGGGTGTATTTATCATGTTGATCACCAACCACTTTACAGAGTGTACTGGGAGTATTTATCATGTTGATCACCAACCACTTTACAGAGTGTACTGGGTGTATTTATTATGTTGATCACCAACCACTTTACAGAGTGTACTGGGTGTATTTATCATGTTGATCACCAACCACTTTACAGAGTGTACTGGGTGTATTTATCATGTTGATCACCAACCACTTTACAGAGTGTACTGGGTGTATTTATCATGTTGATCACCAACCACTTTACAGAGTGTACTGGGTGTATTTATCATGTTGATCACCAACCACTTTACAGAGTGTACTGGGTGTATTTATCATGTTGATCACCAACCACTTTACAGAGTGTACTGGGAGTATTTATCATGTTGATCACCAACCACTTTACAGAGTGTACTGGGTGTATTTATTATGTTGATCACCAACCACTTTACAGAGTGTACTGGGTGTATTTATCATGTTGATCACCAACCACTTTACAGAGTGTACTGGGTGTATTTATCATGTTGATCACCAACCACTTTACAGAGTGTACTGGGTGTATTTATCATGTTGATCACCAACCACTTTACAGAGTGTACTGGGTGCATCTATCATGTTGATCACCAACCACTTTACAGAGTGTACTGGGTGTATTTATCATGTTGATCACCAACCACTTTACAGAGTGTACTGGGAGTATTTATCATGTTGATCACCAACCACTTTACAGAGTGTACTGGGTGTATTTATTATGTTGATCACCAACCACTTTACAGAGTGTACTGGGTGTATTTATCATGTTGATCACCAACCACTTTACAGAGTGTACTGGGTGTATTTATCATGTTGATCACCAACCACTTTACAGAGTGTACTGGGAGTATTTATCATGTTGATCACCAACCACTTTACAGAGTGTACTGGGTGTATTTATGTTGATCACCAACCACTTTACACAGTGTACTGGGAGTATTTATCATGTTGATCACCAACCACTTTACAGAGTGTACTGGGTGCATCTATCATGTTGATCACCAACCACTTTACAGAGTGTACTGGGTGTATTTATGTTGATCACCAACCACTTTACAGAGTGTACTGGGAGTATTTATCATGTTGATCACCAACCACTTTACAGAGTGTACTGGGTGTATTTATGTTGATCACCAACCACTTTACAGAGTGTACTGGGAGTATTTATCATGTTGATCACCAACCACTTTACAGAGTGTACTGGGTGTATTTATGTTGATCACCAACCACTTTACAGAGTGTACTGGGTGTATTTATGTTGATCACCAACCACTTTACAGAGTGTACTGGGAGTGTTTATCATGTTGATCACCAACCACTTTACAGAGTGTACTGGGTGTATTTATGTTGATCACCAACCACTTTACAGAGTGTACTGGGAGTATTTATCATGTTGATCACCAACCACTTTACAGAGTGTACTGGGTGCATCTATCATGTTGATCACCAACCACTTTAAAGAGTGTACTGGGTGTATTTATCATGTTGATCACCAACCACTTTAGAGTGTACTGGGTGTATTTATCATGTTGATCACCAACCACTTTACAGAGTGTACTGGGTGTATTTATCATGTTGATCACCAACCACTTTACAGAGTGTACTGGGTGTATTTATCATGTTGATCACCAACCACTTTACAGAGTGTACTGGGTGTATTTATATTGATCACCAACCACTTTACAGAGTGTACTGGGTGTATTTATCATGTTGATCACCAACCACTTTACAGAGCGTACTGGGTGCATCTATCATGTTGATCACCAACCACTTTACAGAGTGTACTGGGTGTATTTATCATGTTGATCACCAACCACTTTACAGAGTGTACTGGGTGCATCTATCATGTTGATCACCAACCACTTTACAGAGTGTACTGGGTGCATCTATCATGTTGATCACCAACCACTTTACAGAGTGTACTGGGTGTATTTATCATGTTGATCACCAACCACTTTACAGAGTGTACTGGGTGTATTTATCATGTTGATCACCAACCACTTTACAGAGTGTACTGGGTGTATTTATCATGTTGATCACCAACCACTTTACAGAGTGTACTGGGTGTATTTATCATGTTGATCACCAACCACTTTACAGAGTGTACTGGGTGTATTTATCATGTTGATCACCAACCACTTTACAGAGTGTACTGGGTGTATTTATCATGTTGATCACCAACCACTTTACAGAGTGTACTGGGTGTATTTATCATGTTGATCACCAACCACTTTACAGAGTGTACTGGGTGTATTTATCATGTTGATCACCAACCACTTTACAGAGTGTACTGGGTGTATTTATCATGTTGATCACCAACCACTTTACAGAGTGTACTGGGTGCATCTATCATGTTGATCACCAACCACTTTACAGAGTGTACTGGGTGTATTTATCATGTTGATCACCAACCACTTTAAGGAGTGTACTGGGTGCATCTATCATGTTGATCACCAACCACTTTACAGAGTGTACTGGGTGCATCTATCATGTTGATCACCAACCACTTTACAGAGTGTACTGGGTGCATCTATCATGTTGATCACCAACCACTTTACAGAGTGTACTGGGTGTATTTATCATGTTGATCACCAACCACTTTACAGAGTGTACTGGGAGTATTTATCATGTTGATCACCAACCACTTTACAGAGTGTACTGGGTGTATTTATCATGTTGATCACCAACCACTTTACAGAGTGTACTGGGTGTATTTATCATGTTGATCACCAACCACTTTACAGAGTATACTGGGTGTATTTATGTTGATCACCAACCACTTTACAGAGTGTACTGGGTGCATCTATCATGTTGATCACCAACCACTTTACAGAGTGTACTGGGTGTATTTATGTTGATCACCAACCACTTTACAGAGTGTACTGGGAGTATTTATCATGTTGATCACCAACCACTTTACAGAGTGTACTGGGTGCATCTATCATGTTGATCACCAACCACTTTACAGAGTGTACTGGGTGTATTTATCATGTTGATCACCAACCACTTTACAGAGTGTACTGGGTGTATTTATCATGTTGATCACCAACCACTTTACAGAGTGTACTGGGTGTACTTATCATGTTGATCACCAACCACTTTACAGAGTGTACTGGGTGTATTTATCATGTTGATCACCAACCACTTTACAGAGTGTACTGGGAGTATTTATCATGTTGATCACCAACCACTTTACAGAGTGTACTGGGTGTATTTATCATGTTGATCACCAACCACTTTACAGAGTGTACTGGGTGTATTTATCATGTTGATCACCAACCACTTTACAGAGTGTACTGGGTGCATCTATCATGTTGATCACCAACCACTTTACAGAGTGTACTGGGTGTATTTATCATGTTGATCACCAACCACTTTACAGAGTGTACTGGGTGTATTTATCATGTTGATCACCAACCACTTTACAGAGTGTACTGGGTGCATCTATCATGTTGATCACCAACCACTTTACAGAGTGTACTGGGTGTATTTATCATGTTGATCACCAACCACTTTACAGAGTGTACTGGGTGTATTTATCATGTTGATCACCAACCACTTTACAGAGTGTACTGGGTGTATTTATCATGTTGATCACCAACCACTTTACAGAGTGTACTGGGAGTATTTATAATGTTGATCACCAACCACTTTACAGAGTGTACTGGGTGCATCTATCATGTTGATCACCAACCACTTTACAGAGTGTACTGGGAGTATTTATAATGTTGATCGCCAACCATTTTACAGAGTGTACTGGGTGTATTTATCATGTTGATCACCAACCACTTTACAGAGTGTACTGAGTGTATTTATCATGTTGATCACCAACCACTTTACAGAGTGTACTGGGTGTATTTATCATGTTGATCACCAACCACTTTACAGAGTGTACTGGGTGTATTTATCATGTTGATCACCAACCACTTTACAGAGTGTACTGGGTGTATTTATCATGTTGATCACCAACCACTTTACAGAGTGTACTGGGTGTATTTATCATGTTGATCACCAACCACTTTACAGAGTGTACTGGGTGTATTTATCATGTTGATCACCAACCACTTTACAGAGTGTACTGGGTGTATTTATCATGTTGATCACCAACCACTTTACAGAGTGTACTGGGTGTATTTATGTTGATCACCAACCACTTTACAGAGTGTACTGGGTGTATTTATCATGTCGATCACCAACCACTTTACAGAGTGTACTGGGTGCATCTATCATGTTGATCACCAACCACTTTACAGAGTGTACTGGGTGTATTTATCATGTTGATCACCAACCACTTTACAGAGTGTACTGGGTGTATTTATCATGTTGATCACCAACCACTTTACAGAGTGTACTGGGTGTATTTATCATGTTGATCACCAACCACTTTACAGAGTGTACTGGGTGTATTTATCATGTTGATCACCAACCACTTTACAGAGTGTACTGGGTGTATTTATCATGTTGATCACCAACCACTTTACAGAGTGTACTGGGTGTATTTATCATGTTGATCACCAACCACTTTACAGAGTGTACTGGGTGTATTTATCATGTTGATCACCAACCACTTTACAGAGTGTACTGGGTGTATTTATCATGTTGATCACCAACCACTTTACAGAGTGTACTGGGTGCATCTATCATGTTGATCACCAACCACTTTACAGAGTGTACTGGGTGCATCTATCATGTTGATCACCAACCACTTTACAGAGTGTACTGGGAGTATTTATCATGTTGATCACCAACCACTTTACAGAGTGTACTGGGTGTATTTATCATGTTGATCACCAACCACTTTACAGAGTGTACTGGGTGTATTTATCATGTTGATCACCAACCACTTTACACAGTGTACTGGGTGTATTTATCATGTTGATCACCAACCACTTTACAGAGTGTACTGGGTGTATTTATCATGTTGATCACCAACCACTTTACAGAGTGTACTGGGTGTATTTATCATGTTGATCACCAACCACTTTACAGAGTGTACTGGGTGTATTTATCATGTTGATCACCAACCACTTTACACAGTGTACTGGGTGTATTTATCATGTTGATCACCAACCACTTTACAGAGTGTACTGGGTGTATTTATCATGTTGATCACCAACCACTTTACAGAGTGTACTGGGTGTATTTATCATGTTGATCACCAACCACTTTACAGAGTGTACTGGGAGTATTTATCATGTTGATCACCAACCACTTTACAGAGTGTACTGGGCGTATTTATGTTGATCACCAACCACTTTACAGAGTGTACTGGGTGCATCTATCATGTTGATCACCAACCACTTTACAGAGTGTACTGGGTGTATTTATCATGTTGATCACCAACCACTTTACAGAGTGTACTGGGTGCATCTATCATGTTGATCACCAACCACTTTACAGAGTGTACTGGGAGTATTTATCATGTTGATCACCAACCACTTTACAGAGTGTACTGGGTGCATCTATCATGTTGATCACCAACCACTTTACAGAGTGTACTGGGTGTATTTATGTTGATCACCAACCACTTTACAGAGTGTACTGGGTGTATTTATCATGTTGATCACCAACCACTTTACAGAGTGTACTGGGTGTATTTATGTTGATCACCAACCACTTTACAGAGTGTACTGGGTGTATTTATCATGTTGATCACCAACCACTTTACAGAGTGTACTGGGTGTATTTATGTTGATCACCAACCACTTTACAGAGTGTACTGGGAGTATTTATCATGTTGATCACCAACCACTTTACAGAGTGTACTGGGAGTATTTATCATGTTGATCACCAACCACTTTACAGAGTGTACTGGGTGTATTTATCATGTTGATCACCAACCACTTTACAGAGTGTACTGGGTGTATTTATCATGTTGATCACCAACCACTTTACAGAGTGTACTGGGTGTATTTATCATGTTGATCACCAACCACTTTACAGAGTGTACTGGGTGTATTTATCATGTTGATCACCAACCACTTTACAGAGTGTACTGGGTGCATCTATCATGTTGATCACCAACCACTTTACAGAGTGTACTGGGTGTATTTATCATGTTGATCACCAACCACTTTACAGAGTGTACTGGGTGCATCTATCATGTTGATCACCAACCACTTTACAGAGTGTACTGGGTGTATTTATCATGTTGATCACCAACCACTTTACAGAGTGTACTGGGTGTATTTATCATGTTGATCACCAACCACTTTACAGAGTGTACTGGGTGTATTTATCATGTTGATCACCAACCACTTTACAGAGTGTACTGGGCGTATTTATCATGTAAGAGCACCAGTACTAGGGAGGTTGCCATATTTTGACATGACTGAAGGGTCCTCTCGACCCTTTATTTGGCAGACTATGGCCCTTCCTATCACAAACCACTAGGGGAGCTGTTATATCCTTGATGCGGCTGAAGTGTCCTCGCAACCTTTTGTTTGTTTGCTTAAGAAGCTCTCCATGACTGGATGAAGCCCTTACTTATCACCAGCCACTTGATGGACGCTGAGAGGGGCTGAAGTAGTGAAGTTGAGAATAACTGTTAGGGAGTGCTAGTGGACCGGTTAGGGTTTAGACCTTGGGAGAGGAGCCCCTCATACACAACGTCCCCCTCCCCACCAGTTTTACATATCAAAGTCAGCTTGGTACAAGTAATTGGAATTGAAAAGTTATACATAAAAGGGTCGATCGACTTTCGTCAAATCGGACCGAGGAAACAATTTTTTCGTCAGTCTTTCCAGTTGCTAGTACTATCTATCGGTCGCAACTCCAGGTAGAAGGAGCAACGTGAAATAAAGTGTCTTGCTCAAGGACATAACGCATTGCCCGGTCCAGGAATCGAACTCACAATCTCAAGATTGTGAATCCAATTCTCTAACCACTCAGCCACACGCCTTCTAGTTATACATACAGGAATTAAATTGAAAACTTCTAACCATCGTAAAACTAAGACGCCCAGCTGAAGGCACAAATAAATTGTTATGGCTGTCACTGGTGGGGGCCCGGGGTAATTGCCTCCTTTGCTCCCCATTAAATCCTTCCCTACAAGTAGAGGGTCAAATCAGGTTGGGTCTTCTTCAGCCCTCTTTAGGTCTTTAGACATTTCTGTTGAAAGGTTTAGCTTTGTAAAGTCAGCCCTTACAACAATTACTGCGATGTTACAGGTCCCTTTATTTCTTCTGTCGTTCCAGCCCCGTCCACTCTAATACCTTCACGTATAATCTGTTCTGCAAACTGCAAAGGTAAGAAAAGATATTTCTTCTTCTTCTTCTTCTTCTATTTCTTTTTCTTTTTCTTCTTCTTCTTCTTCTTCTTCTTCTTCTTCTTCTTTGCCTTCTTCTTCTTTGCCTTCTTCTTCTTCTTTGCCTTTTCTTCTTCTTCTTTGCCTTCTTTGCCTTCTTTGCCTTCTTCTTCTTCTTTGCCTTCTTCTTCTTCTTTGCCTTCTTCTTCTTTGCCTTCTTCTTCTTCTTCTTTTCCTTCTTCTTCTTCTTCTTCGTCTTCTTTGCCTTCTTCTTCTTCTTCTTCTTCTTCTTTGCCTTCTTCTTCTTTTCCTTCTTCTTCTTCTTCTTCTTCTTTGCCTTCTTCTTCTTCTTCTTCTTTGCCTTCTTCTTCTTCTTCTTCTTTGCCTTCTTCTTCTTCTTCTTTTCTTTCTTCTTCTTCTTCTTTGCCTTCTTCTTCTTCTTCTTTTCCTTCTTCTTCTTCTTCTTCTTCTTTGCCTTCTTCTTCTTCTTCTTTTCTTTCTTCTTCTTCTTCTTTGCCTTCTTCTTCTTCTTCTTCTTTGCCTTCTTCTTCTTCTTTGCCTCCTCCTTCTCCTCCTCCTCCATCTTCTTCTTCTTCTTCTTTGCCTTCTTCTTTGCCTTCTTCTTCTTCTCCTCCTCTCCCTCCTCCTTCTTCTTCTTCTTCTTCTTCTTCTTGCTCTACCTGGAGTGACTCTCTCATCTCTCATCTCCAAGCTACACTCTATCGAGTAACGTTACTCCAGAGACCCTTCAGAGGGACCCCATTTTGGCCGCTTGTATTCACGATCATATTCTTCCAGTCCTTAGCCAAGATATTTAACCATATTTTGATGTACAATATGAAGACCTACGCAGGGTTGCTGCTTTCTTACAATTATAAGTGTATTGTCCTTTTTGGAGTAGCAGATGTGGAGAATTTTCTGACAAAAATTAACTAAATTTCATGGACCCTTACCACTGGGCCACACACAACCCTAAGTCTAGCTGGGTGTATTTTATTTGCAGGTTTTATTCCTTTATTCCAACTTTTGTGTTTTTTCAGCCTAAAATCTGGAAGATATCTTCTCAGTCATTCCGTTGGAGAAACGAGTTGTTTCATTAGTGAAGCTGTAATGAGGCAACACACTTTGTAAGTTGTTTCAGTTTGTGTATCATCCTCATCAGCACCGCCACCATCAGCATTACCATCACTGCCACCATCAACATTACCATCACTGCCACCACCACCATCAACATTACCATTATCATTACCACCACCACCACCACCACCACCATCAACATTACCATTATCATTACCACCACCACCACCACCACCACCACCATCAACATTACCATCACCGCCACCATCACCATCAACATTACCATCACTGCCACCACCACCATCAACATTACCATCACTGCCACCACCACCATCAACATTACCATCACCACCACCACCACCATCAACATTACCATGACTGCCACCACCACCATCAACATTACCATCACCACCACCACCACCATCAACATTACCATCACTGCCACCACCACCATCAACATTACCATCACTGCCACCACCACCATCAACATTACCACCACCGCCACCATCACCATCAACATTACCATCACCGCCACCATCACCATCAACATTACCATCACCACCACCATCACCATCAACATTACCATCACTGCCACCACCACCATCAACATTACCATTATCATTACCACCACCACCACCACCACCACCATTATCATTACCACCACCACCACCACCACCACCACCATCAACATTACCACCACCACCACCATCACCATCAACATTACCATCACCGCCACCATCACCATCAACATTACCATCACTGCCACCACCACCATCAACATTACCATCACTGCCACCACCACCATCAACATTACCATCACTGCCACCATCACCATCAACATTACCATCACCGCCACCATCACCATCAACATTACCATCACCACCACCATCACCATCAACATTACCATCACTGCCACCATCACCATCAACATTACCACCACCGCCACCACCACCATCAACATTACCATCACTGCCACCACCACCATCAACATTACCATCACCACCACCACCACCATCAACATTACCATCACTGCCACCACCACCATCAACATTACCATCACCACCACCACCACCATCAACATTACCATCACTGCCACCACCACCATCAACATTACCATCACCACCACCACCACCATCAACATTACCATCACTGCCACCACCACCATCAACATTACCATCACTGCCACCACCACCATCAACATTACCATCACCACCACCACCACCATCAACATTACCATCACTGCCACCACCACCATCAACATTACCATCACCACCACCACCACCATCAACATTACCATCACTGCCACCACCACCATCAACATTACCACCACCGCCACCATCACCATCAACATTACCATCACCGCCACCATCACCATCAACATTACCATCACTGCCACCACCACCATCAACATTACCATCACTGCCACCACCACCATCAACATTACCATCACCACCACCACCACCATCAACATTACCATCACTGCCACCACCACCATCAACATTACCATCACCACCACCACCACCATCAACATTACCATCACTGCCACCACCACCATCAACATTACCATCACTGCCACCACCACCATCAACATTACCATCACCACCACCACCACCATCAACATTACCATCACTGCCACCACCACCATCAACATTACCATCACCACCACCACCACCATCAACATTACCATCACTGCCACCACCACCATCAACATTACCACCACCGCCACCATCACCATCAACATTACCATCACCGCCACCATCACCATCAACATTACCATCACTGCCACCACCACCATCAACATTACCATCACTGCCACCACCACCATCAACATTACCATCACCGCCACCATCACCATCAACATTACCACCACCGCCACCATCACCATCAACATTACCATCACCGCCACCACCACCATCAACATTACCTTTATCATTACCACCACCACCATCAACATTACCATCACCGCCACCATCACCATCAACATTACCACCACCGCCACCATCACCATCAACATTACCATCACCGCCACCATCACCATCAACATTACCATCACTGCCACCACCACCATCAACATTACCATCACTGCCACCACCACCATCAACATTACCATCACCGCCACCATCACCATCAACATTACCATCACCGCCACCATCACCATCAACATTACCATTACCGCCACCACCACCATCAACATTACCATCACCGCCACCATCACCATCAACATTACCATCATCACTACCATCATCATCACCATAAACATCATCACCACCATCATCATCAACATAAACATCATCACCACCACATCTGTGTGTCTCTCTGTGTCATCCTGTCTTATTACTCACTCTGTGGGTCACTCTGTCTCTGTGTTACCCTGTCACCCTCTGTCACCCTGTCACTATGTATCACTCTGTCTTTGTGTCTCTGTATCACCCTGTCACCCTGTACTCTGTGTCACCCTGTCTTACTCTCTCTTCTTATATTTTCAAGTTTCAGCTGCTTTGATCTCTACAAGAAATATTCCAAAAATATCAACGCTGCCCACCCCCTCAATGTTCCATGGATTCCCCTGGATACACAGCTGCTAACCCCTTATCATATTGTTAATGGAAGGATCCCGGCAACATTCAATCCAAAAGGTAAGTGGATCATCATCACCACTATCTCAAAATAAATAATATCAAAATCTCGTAGATTCAATATTATGTGAGGTAAAGCCTTTACTGTGACAATACAATAGTATATATAGAGTAATGTAAATGTTATGTGATATTATGTGAGGTAAAGCCTTTACTGTGATAATACAATAGTATATATAGAGTAATGTAAATGTTATGTGATATTATGTGAGGTAAAGCCTTTACTGTGAAAATACAATAGTATATATAGAGTAATGTAAATGTTATGTGATATTATGTGAGGTAAAGCCTTTACTGTGAAAATACAATAGTATATATAGAGTAATGTAAATGTTATGAGATATTATGTGAGGTAAAGCCTTTACTGTGATAATACAATAGTATATATAGAGTAATGTAAATGTTATGTGAGATATTATGTGAGGTAAAGCCTTTACTGTGAAAATACAATAGTATATATAGAGTAATGTAAATGTTATGTGAGATATTATGTGAAAATACAATAGTATGTATAGAGTAATGTAAATGTAACATGAGGTGAAGCCTTTGCCATGAAAATACATGCCAACACAAAACGTATGGCAAAACTCTCTGCAATGGGTGTGAAGGATGATCTTTTTAACTGGTTGAAGCCCTTCATTCTCAGCCAAAGAGAGGTAGTCACAGTTCTAGGACAGCATTCTTCACCATATGAGATGTCATTTGGTGTACCACAGGGATCTGTTCTTGGTCCCCTTTTGTTTGTTGCATATATTAATGACATAGATGCCAACTTAAGGAATGCCACAGTACTAAAGTACGCAGACGACATCAAGCTGTACCTTGAGATAAAAAGGACAGATCCTGAACACTATAGATCTTGCTTGCAGTCTGACCTGGACACACTGCAACAATGGATCACAGACTGGCAACTCAAGCTGGCTGTGGACAAGTGCACCACCATGCATTTTGGGAGTAAAAACCCAGGGTCCACATACTCCCTCCACAGCACTAATATCAAGAAGTCTTCCTGTGAACGTGACCTGGGCATTACGGTCAGCAGCGATTTGCATTGGACAAAGCACGTCTCTAAAATTGTCAAGAAGGCTGAGGGTGTCTTAGCATCATTCAACAAGACCTTTGTCAGCCGCTCTCCAGATATCTATTTAAAGCTGTATATAGCTATGGTGCGGTCACACTTAGGATTTGCATCACCAGTCTGGAACCCCTATCTTGCTCAGAACATTGACCGCCTGGAAACTGTTCAGAGACGTGCAACCAAGCAAATACCCTCCATCAGGCATCTACCATACTCTGAACGCCTGGGCATGGATACATTAAAGCTCCGACTTCTGGCAACTGACTTGGTAGACACTCACAAAATTATTAACCATCTTGCCAACAACAACCCTGAGTACCTTTTTGAATTCAATTTGTCTAACACACGTGGGCATGCCTACAAAGTCAGAAAACAGCACAGCTCCCATGACTTTCGGAAACATTTTTTCACGCTCAGAGTTGCTGAAGCATGGAACAAACTACCTGCATCAGTTGTTAGCTGTCGAGACACTGCATCCTTTAAGGCCTCCATGGAACAAACTACCTGCATCAGTTGTTAGCTGTCGAGACACTGCATCCTTTCAAACCTCCATGGAACAAACTCCTTGCATCAGTTGTTAGCTGTCGAGACACTGCATCCTTTAAAACCTCCATGGAACAAACTACCTGCATCAGTTGTTAGCTGTCGAGACACTGCATCCTTTAAAACCTCCATGGAACAAACTCCCTGCATCAGTTGTTAGCTGTCGAGACACTGCATCCTTTAAAACCTCCATGGAACAAACTACCTGTATCAGTTGTTAGCTGTCGAGACACTGCATCCTTTAAAACCTCCATGGAACAAACTACTTGCATCAGTTGTTAGCTGTCGAGACACTACATCCTTTAAAACCTCCATGGAACAAACTACCTGCATCAGTTGTTAGCTGTCGAGACACTGCATCCTTTAAAACCTCCATGGAACAAACTCCCTGCATCAGTTGTTAGCTCTCGAGACACTGCATCCTTTAAAACCTCCATGGAACAAACTACCTGCATCAGTTGTTAGCTGTCGAGACACTGCATCCGTTAAAACCTCCATGGAACAAACTACCTCCATCAGTTGTTAGCTGTCGAGGCACTGCATCTTTTAAAACCTCCATGCTCCCTGAGATTCGCCAACACTACACCTGATATCCCCCTCCATACACACACACATGTATCTGTGTGTATATCATGACTCATACACTGTTCACTCTCCTGACATTTGTACATTATTCTATGTACTATACATGCACCTTTGATGAGTTGTAGTGCACCTGAGCACTGTACACAACAATTTCATTATTATTATTATTTAAATATAGAGTAATGTAAATGCTAAAGGGTTCATTGTAATGTAATGGCCAGTTTAAATGCTAAAGGGTTAAAGCACCCAGCTGACTCTGCAGAGGTTTGAACAGTAACTTTCATGTTTGTATTCTATTGCTAGTACATTGCTTTGTTTATGTTGTTGTTGTTGTCTTTGACAGGGAAAAGAAAATGGAAGACCAAGAGCAATGTCTCAGCATTTCCACAAAAGAAAGGGAAGAAAACAAAGAAGACTTGAGACTGTCTCATGATTAACCCTTTAGCATTTAAACCGGCCAGAATTCTCTCACCTCTTCCTGTTCAAACTGGTTATAACAGGCCACTCATACTGATGTTAAGTTATTGTTCTCAAAATAAACAATACCAAAATCTCATAGATTCGATATTATGTGAGGTAAAGCCTTTACTGTGAAAATACAATAGTATATATAGAGTAATGTAAATGTTATGTGAGATATTATGTGAGATAAAGCCTTTAGTGTGAAAATACAATAGTATATATAGAGTAATGTAAATGTTATGTGAGATATTATGTGAGGTAAAGCCTTTACTGTGAAAATACAATAGTATATATAGAGTAATGTAAATGTTATGTGAGATATTATGTGAGGTAAAGCCTTTACTGTGAAAATACAATAGTATATATAGAGTAATGTAAATGTTATGTGAGATATTATGTGAGGTAAAGCCTTTACTGTGAAAATACAATAGTATATATAGAGTAATGTAAATGTTATGTGAGATATTATGTGAGGTAAAGCCTTTACTGTGAAAATACAATAGTATATATAGAGTAATGTAAATGTTATGTGAGATATTATGTGAGGTAAAGCTTTTACTGTGAAAATACAATAGTATATATAGAGTAATGTAAATGTTATGTGAGATATTATGTGAGGTAAAGCCTTTACTGTGAAAATACAATAGTATATATAGAGTAATGTAAATGTTATGTGAGATATTATGTGAGGTAAAGCCTTTACTGTGAAAATACAATAGTATATATAGAGTAATGTAAATGTTATGTGAGATATTATGTGAGGTACAGACTTTACTGTGAAAATACAATAGTATATATAGAGTAATGTAAATGTTATGTGAGATATTATGTGAGGTAAAGCCTTTACTGTGAAAATACAATAGTATATATAGAGTAATGTAAATGTTAAAGAGTTAATCCACTGTAATGACGCATTACAAGTGTTTGTGTGTATATATAGTATGTATATATATATATATAGTGTGTGTATATATATGGGTTTTAATGACTAATTGACCTTTAATTAATATGTGTATATATATATATTTATGTGTGTGTGTATATATATATATATATATATATATATATATATATGTATGCATGTATATATACATATATATATATATCATCATCATCATCGTTTAACGTCCATCTTCCACGCTAGCATGGGTTTAGACGGAAATTGTCCCACTTGAGGCAAGATTGGTTGTCTTGCTCGTATAGGACTGTCTGGCGGGTTTTCTACAGTTGGATGCCCTTCCTAACACCAACCACGTTTACAGTGTGGACTGGGAGGTTTTTACCGTGTTACCTACACGGCCACATTACAGCGTGGACTGTGTGCTTTTTTGTCGTGACACCTACACGATCTCATTTGTTTAGGACTGGATGTTGTGGTACCAACATAACTTTACATTGAAAGGGGCGGTGTTGATGGGAGTGGGGGGATGGAGTAGGGGTAGTGGATTGGGGTGTATATTTGATTAAGAGGTGCCTACTGACTAGGTTTCGCTTTGTACATAGGTAAGGTGGGTCTTCTGTATTACTGTGTAGCGCCAAAGATCTCGGTCCAGTGACATTGTCTTGGAGAGGTGTAAGTGTGTAAGGTTGGAATTTATCAAGTCATCCCAGATTTTCTGGGTCTACCTACTCCGTAGCTTCCATCAATTTTGATCGCCCTGCACTTTTTTATACAGCTGTCGTCTTTCATGCGCATCACGCGACCATACCAACGTAGCCTTCTCTCAAGTAAACAGCATCTGATCCCCCTTATTTCTAATTTCTCACTTAGTTCATTTATGCTTT
The DNA here is from genome assembly GCA_964016885.1 of Eledone cirrhosa. Lineage (NCBI taxonomy): Eukaryota > Metazoa > Mollusca > Cephalopoda > Octopoda > Eledonidae > Eledone > Eledone cirrhosa. The sequence goes on from OZ024765.1 coordinate 22,816,371, forward strand.
GCCGTTCACATATATTACTATTACACATCCAGCAGAGCATGCTTGCTTCGTTCCTCTCCAGTCTGTGCAGGTCCTCTGCACACAAAGCCCAGGTCTCACTGCCATGTAACATTGCTGTTCGTATACAGGCATCATACAATCTGCCTTTTATTTAGAGAGAAAGCTTTTGTGGCCAACAGCGGTATAAGCTCTGATGCTAAAGGGTTAAATATATTTTGAAGTTTACAGGCATTTTTATGGACCACGTAATCGGTGTTTAAATACGAGAAGGTTATTAAACGAACGTATAACAGTAATCAGAGTTTAAATACGAGAAGGTTATTAAACGAACGTATAACAGTAATCAGAGTTTAAATACGAGAAGGTTATTAAACGAACGTATAACAGTAATCAGAGTTTAAATACGAGAAGGTTATTAAACGAACGTATAACAGTAATCAGAGTTTAAATACGAGAAGGTTATTAAACGAACGTATAACAGTAATCAGAGTTTAAATACGAGAAGGTTATTAAACGAACGTATAACAGTAATCAGAGTTTAAATACGACGAGATTGTTTTTGAGGGTCTGACAGAATTATCGAATAAAATTGAAAGATTGGATTCTAAGTAAATGGACCGAGTAAAACATGGAGAGACAAGAAAATGGAGTGAGATACATTCATCATCATCATCATCATCACCGTTTTACGTCCGTTCTTCCACGCTAGCATGGGTTAGACATGTCGTCCTGTTGTGGGCAGTGTCTGGTCGGCTGACCATGCCTTGCTCATACAGGAACTGATCTGGCTTGATGTCTACAGCTGGATGCCCTTCCTAACACCAACCTCATTTACAGTGAGTGCTGGGTGCTTTTTCGTGGCGCCTACACGTCCACTTTACAGTGTGGGCTGGGTGCTTTTTTGCTGTGGCACCTCCACAACCACCTTGCGTTACATTTCTGAAACGACCCTTCGGCAAGGATAAAGATTCAAAGAATTCTGAAATTTTTTACCACCGACAGGTTCATTTTATACTTGCTGAGAGAGAGGGAAGGTGTGAGAGGACCTGTAGGCTTATAAACAATGCATTGGGAGACAGAGGAGAAGAAGAAGGAAAAATGTTCCCGAAAGAGTTAACGAGTAGGTTATTTTACGTATGTATGTATATACAGGGTGCAGACGATATTTGTTTGCAAGATTACTGTCTAGGAAAAATTAACACAGTAGTTTTATTTTTTAAGGTTTATTTATCAAACTTTGGTCAGTTTGTTTTCATGACTTGTTCTTTCAATCTCACTCGATAAACCCACCATGGGCTTTGATGACGGCCTCAAGGTGGCCTCGAAACCGGCTACAGGCCTTCATCACTGTCCCCAGACTTAGGCCCCTACCTAAAGGCACTTGTGATCCTGGTCTTCAGATTGTCTTTCGTATTGCAGCTAGATCTGTTGGTGTCTCGTTCCACTGCGCCCCGCACAAAGAAGTCGAGGGGGTTGCAGTCAGGCGAGCTGGGAGGCCAGATGTCAGGTGAAGTGTGGTCGACGAAGTTCTCTGACAGCCAGGCTTGGGTCTTGCTGCCACACGTACGGCCTACCTGCAGCTACCTGGTCGATCCAGGGCTTTACTACCTCGCTCAGAACGCGGATGTAGCCATCGGTGTTCAGCTTAAGGCCCTCAGGGAAGAAGTGAGGTGGCATGACGTCACATTGACTGCTGACGACACCTAAGACCAATGTTGTCGCTGGAAACTTTGTTTGCATGACTCTGGGCACGTCTTTGGATGAGACAGCGAGCCACCTGTTGTTCTGGGAGTTGATCTTCTGGTCTTATTTGTCCTCCGCAGATTGCAAGAAGAACTCTGTGTCTCTTCCACAAATTTGGAGGTTCAAAATTATTCATAGTCAATTATTCTGAAAATAAATAATGGAAATATAGTCACTGTTTTTATGAAGACAAGAGTGACAACGGAAGTAAAAAAAATGTGCATAAATTAACAGTTGAAAGTTGCGAACAAATATCGTCCGCACCCTGTATATATATATATATACACATATATATATATCCGCACCCTGTATATATATATATATACATATATATATATCCGCACCCTGTATATATATATATACAAATCGTCGGTAGTCTCTAGCCTCCTATATGAGAGTGAAAGTGGACACTTTTTGCAGAAACAGAGAAAGGACAAGTGCATGAGAAAACTTCGTATTTTCTATTGGGAATATAAAACCAATGAATACATCCTTGCCACTGTCAAGAGGAGGAAACTGGTATGATTTGGCCCCGTCAGGCATGACAGCCTCTACAAGACCATCGTGCAAGGCACTGTTGAAGGTGGATGCAGGAGGGGACCCCAACACGAAAACTAGTTGGACAATGTCAAAGAATGGATGCACATAACTACACCAGATTTGCCAACGGCCATTGTTGATAGACTATCTTTCAATTCAAGGGATTAATGAACAAATATATATATATATGTGTGTATTTGAAAAAAGGAAAAGAATGGCTTCATTGCCAGCACTATAGAATGTTTAATTGCAAACACAAGGTTCTAAAAACCTGTAGCAGGAGTTGCCTCCCTTGTTGTGACACTCACATCCCCAATAGAGTAACGCTCTCTAGACGGGAAGTAGTTGGAGTTGCTTCCCGTTGGGGTGATGGAACCCTTTTTATCACTTCCGGCAGAACCCTATAAAACGAATAACTTTCAGTTCCCTCTCTCTCATTCGCCTTTTCGGTCAGGAGTCTTCACTGGCGTGTGTAACCCTGGCAACCAAGCGGTAACTAATAACTTTGTTTCATTCTTTCATCTATTTCTTTGACATGTCAACTATACTGTTCTATATATCCACATTTTGTTAATTAAATATTATACACACAAACCATGTCTCCTTGTTACATTCATACAACCCAGTATTTCGCTAAAAAACCTTTGCTAAGTACAAACTACTACCTCCCTACAGACAACTGATGCTGCACACCAGGTCCGAACATGGAAGAATCACACTCCCACTGTCATCGCGTCGATCTCTCTGTATTATGAGCAAATGGGGTCCCACATGCTGGCTGCCCAGCAGACAGAATGGAAAAGGCGTTTCCTCAGAGGATGGTAGGGGAGATGCTCACTTGTAGTTGGTATTCTAAACAATTTTACAATGTACAGAAACTGGAGAGATGGGCTCTGCCGGGTTTTAAAAAGTACCCTAGATACCCCATATATCAACACACCGTCCCTACGTCTCCATATATCAACACAGAGTCCCTACGACACCATATATCAACACAGCGTCCCTACAACTCCATATATCAACACAGCGTCCCCACGACTCCATATATCAACACAGCGTCCCTACGACACCATATATCAACACACCGTCCCTACGTTTCCATATATCAACACAGAGTCCCTACGACACCATATATCAACACAGCGTCCCCACGACACCATATATCAACACAGCGTCCCCACGACACCATATATCAACACAGCGTCCCCACGACTCCATATATCAACACAGCGTCCCCACGACACCATATATCAACACAGCGTCCCTACGACACCATATATCAACACAGCGTCGCTAGATACCCCATATATCAACACAGCGTCCCTACGACTCCATATATCAACACAGCGTCCCTACGACTCCATATATCAACACAGCGTCCCTACGACACCATATATCAACACAGCGTCGCTAGATACCCCATATATCAACACAGCGTCCCTACGACTCCATATATCAACACAGCGTCCCTACGACTCCATATATCAACACAGCGTCCCCACGACTCCATATATCAACACAGCGTCCCTACGACACCATATATCAACACAGCGTCGCTAGATACCCCATATATCAACACAGCGTCCCTACGACTCCATATATCAACACAGCGTCCCTACGACACCATATATCAACACAGCGTCCCTACGACTCCATATATCAACACAGCGTCCCTACGGCACCATATATCAACACAGCGTCCCTACGACACCATATATCAACACAGCGTCGCTAGATACCCCATATATCAACACAGCGTGCCTACGACACCATATATCAACACAGCGTCCCTACGACACCATATATCAACACAGCGTCCCTAGGACACCATATATCAACACAGCGTCCCTACGACTCCATATATCAACACAGCGTCCCTACGACACCATATATCAACACAGCGTCCCTACGACACCATATATCAACACAGCGTCCCTACGACACCATATATCAATCAACACAGCGTCCCTACGACTCCATATATCAACACAGCGTCCCTACGACTCCATATATCAACACAGCGTCCCTACGACACCATATATCAACACAGCGTCCCTACGACACCATATATCAACACAGCGTCGCTAGATACCCCATATATCAACACAGCGTGCCTACGACACCATATATCAACACAGCGTCCCTACGACACCATATATCAACACAGCGTCCCTACGACACCATATATCAACACAGCGTCCCTAGGAAACCATATATTAACACAGCGTCCCTACGACTCCATATATCAACACAGCGTCCCTACGACACCATATATCAACACAGCGTCTCTACGACACCATATATCAACACAGCGTCCCTACGAAACCATATATTAACACAGCGTCCCCACGACACCATATATCAACACAGCGTCCCTACGAAACCATATATCAACACAGCGTCCCTACGAAACCATATATTAACACAGCGTCCCTACGACTCCATATATCAACACAGCGTCCCTACGACACCATATATTAACACAGCGTCCCTACGACACCATACATCAACACAGCGTCCCTACGACACCATACATCAACACAGCGTCCCTACGACACCATATATCAACACAGCGTCGCTAGATACCCCATATATCAACACAGCGTGCCTACGACACCATATATCAACACAGCGTCCCTACGACACCATATATCAACACAGCGTCCCTAGGACACCATATATCAACACAGCGTCCCTACGACTCCATATATCAACACAGCGTCCCTACGACACCATATATCAACACAGCGTCCCTACGACACCATATATCAACACAGCGTCCCTACGACACCATATATCAATCAACACAGCGTCCCTACGACTCCATATATCAACACAGCGTCCCTACGACTCCATATATCAACACAGCGTCCCTACGACACCATATATCAACACAGCGTCCCTACGACACCATATATCAACACAGCGACGCTAGATACCCCATATATCAACACAGCGTCCCTACGACTCCATATATCAACACAGCGTCCCTACGACACCATATATCAACACAGCGTCCCTACGACTCCATATATCAACACAGCGTCCCTACGGCACCATATATCAACACAGCGTCCCTACGACACCATATATCAACACAGCGTCGCTAGATACCCCATATATCAACACAGCGTGCCTACGACACCATATATCAACACAGCGTCCCTACGACACCATATATCAACACAGCGTCCCTAGGACACCATATATCAACACAGCGTCCCTACGACTCCATATATCAACACAGCGTCCCTACGACACCATATATCAACACAGCGTCCCTACGACACCATATATCAACACAGCGTCCCTACGACACCATATATCAATCAACACAGCGTCCCTACGACTCCATATATCAACACAGCGTCCCTACGACTCCATATATCAACACAGCGTCCCTACGACACCATATATCAACACAGCGTCCCTACGACACCATATATCAACACAGCGTCGCTAGATACCCCATATATCAACACAGCGTGCCTACGACACCATATATCAACACAGCGTCCCTACGACACCATATATCAACACAGCGTCCCTACGACACCATATATCAACACAGCGTCCCTAGGAAACCATATATTAACACAGCGTCCCTACGACTCCATATATCAACACAGCGTCCCTACGACACCATATATCAACACAGCGTCTCTACGACACCATATATCAACACAGCGTCCCTACGAAACCATATATTAACACAGCGTCCCCACGACACCATATATCAACACAGCGTCCCTACGAAACCATATATCAACACAGCGTCCCTACGAAACCATATATTAACACAGCGTCCCTACGACTCCATATATCAACACAGCGTCCCTACGACACCATATATTAACACAGCGTCCCTACGACACCATACATCAACACAGCGTCCCTACGACACCATACATCAACACAGCGTCCCTACGACACCATATATCAACACAGCGTCGCTAGATACCCCATATATCAACACAGCGTGCCTACGACACCATATATCAACACAGCGTCCCTACGACACCATATATCAACACAGCGTCCCTAGGACACCATATATCAACACAGCGTCCCTACGACTCCATATATCAACACAGCGTCCCTACGACACCATATATCAACACAGCGTCCCTACGACACCATATATCAACACAGCGTCCCTACGACACCATATATCAATCAACACAGCGTCCCTACGACTCCATATATCAACACAGCGTCCCTACGACTCCATATATCAACACAGCGTCCCTACGACACCATATATCAACACAGCGTCCCTACGACACCATATATCAACACAGCGACGCTAGATACCCCATATATCAACACAGCGTGCCTACGACACCATATATCAACACAGCGTCCCTACGACACCATATATCAACACAGCGTCCCTAGCAAACCATATATTAACACAGCGTCCCTACGACTCCATATATCAACACAGCGTCCCTACGACACCATATATCAACACAGCGTCCCTACGACACCATATATCAACACAGCGTGCCTACGACACCATATATCAACACAGCGTGCCTACGACACCATATATCAACACAGCGTCCCTACGACACCATATATCAACACAGCGTCCCTACGACACCATATATCAACACAGCGTCCCTACGACACCATATATCAACACAGCGTCCCTACGACACCATATATCAACACAGCGTCCCTACGAAACCATATATTAACACAGCGTCCCTACGACTCCATATATCAACACAGCGTCCCTACGAAACCATATATCAACACAGCGTCCCTACGACTCCATACATCAACACAGCGTCCCTACGACTCCATACATCAACACAGCGTCCCCACGACTCCATACATCAACACAGCGTCCCCACGACTCCATACATCAACACAGCGTCCCCACGACTCCATACATCAACACAGCGTCCCCACGACTCCATACATCAACACAGCGTCCCTACGACTCCATACATCAACACAGCGTCCCTACGACTCCATACATCAACACAGCGTCCCTACGACTCCATACATCAACACAGCGTCCCTACGACTCCATACATCAACACAGCGTCCCTACGACTCCATACATCAACACAGCGTCCCTACGACTCCATACATCAACACAGCGTCCCTACCACGCATATTTGTTATATATTACTCCATCTGTTAGAACACGAAAAGTGTGAAACAACAGAATGTTCACTTTTCGTGTTCTAACAGATGGAGTAATATATAACAAATATGCGTAACTTCTTCATAAATTTCCCGGGGATAGCCATGGTGGTGGTGGTCGTATGTCATTGGCTAATTTTCAACCAATCAGAGTAAGTGTTGATATATATATATATATATACTATTCCCCCTCTCTCGATATATATCTTACGCTTTCGCTTTACACTCCTCCCCTTCAATAACACATTTCCCCCTCTCTATATATCTCTTCCACTGTTACTTACGCCTGTTTCTCTCTATCTGTTCCGTCTCTATATATATCTCTCTTACTCTTTCGCTTTGCACTCCTCCCCTTCAATACCATCTCTCCCCCTCTCTATATATTTGTTACTCTATCGCTGCACGCTCCTCTCCTTCAATATATCAATTACACACGCTTTACACTCCTTTATCCCCAGCGCCCCTATATATACACCCCCCCCCCCCCCGCATCTATATTTTAATGTTCCGTTGCACCGTGAATATATGTGTCTATATACATATATATTGTATATACATATTCATGTATGTGTATACACACTCATGTATGTATATACACTGGTTTTATGTGTGTATTGTAAATTTGTACTGTTAAAACACGAAACTAACATTCGATTGACACTTTGATTACCTGTACAGGCAATAGTTATTAGAATGCTGTTGAAGTGTGTATATATTTTGGGGGGACATCCTGTATATACACACATTATCTATCTATATATATATAAAGCTGTGGTTGTCTGTCTGTCTATCGATTTTTGGCACACATCTCCTCTTAGAATCTCTGACGGAATTGCACCGAAATTGCTATACTTGTACATTGAGTCCTAGCGAAGACATCGGAAAAAAAATATTTCAAATTGACCCACCCTATGTGACGAAATTGAATCTAATGTATCGATTTTTGAGCGTAAGTGACGAGTTATTTCCCTTTGTTCTGTTTACATTGAGCGTCTTACGTTGTTTTTCTCTGCGTTGCAGTGTTTACATTTTCGATCTTTGTTAATAAATAACCAGTGCAGTTTTTATCCCCAGCATCCTATTTTGTTATAACATTCGGGTTATCGTTATGTTTTCTTAACTTCATAAGGCATATTGTTGGTTGAGGGAATATTAATCAAAAACACCACATGCAAGTCTGCACAGTAGACACTACAGTTTTTAAGCCAAAAAAGAAACTTAACATTGTAACTTTAACACAGCTACTGAGCGACCCCGAGCAACGCCGGGCTTTACTGCTAGTATATAATACAATAAACAGATAAATACACACATATATATATGAGCTTATTTAATTATAAATATTGTGAATTTTTAACTCAGTTCAATTATATATATAAATGGCTTCTACAGGACTAGAACTGTTTCATTCGAAAGAAATCATCATAATATTGAGAGGGGGGACTAGATAAAATATTTCAAATCAAATGTGTATAAGTTATAAGTTAAAATGTATAAATAGAGACGATAGTGGAGGTATATCTGTTTAGTGGAACAGTAGACGATAGAATTAAATACAGACGAAAATCTCCCTTTAATGAAACAGCAGACGATAGAATTAAGGCAATTTAAATTTTAAGCATTTGCATTTCATCGTTACGGGGTCGATAAAATAAAGTACCAGTAATACACTGTCACTATAAGTAGACGACTTTCAAATTGAATTGTTGGTTCCATTTCTTTAGTATTTTCAATTGTAGTTATCTACTTAAAAAGCGTTACACGGTTAGAGACATAATTGGTAAGTTATATCTTCCCTATTAAACCATTGCATTATTTCGTCTACAATAGAACAAAAATGAAATGTTCTTTAAAGAAACAGGAATATAACTTTATAAAAAAAAAAGTTGCATCCGCTTCTTTTATCATTGATAATTTTTTCGTTTTAATATTAATTGTTTTTTGTAGTTGTTTATATTAAAAATCTTACTGTAATATTTACTTAAACGAAGGCAGACATCTAAACTTATAGATTAATCTCTCTCTTAACTACTTTTCCCATCTTGACGTTATAGTCGCATATATATTATAGAATGCCGTTAGCTTCTTGCTAAAACAATCTCTATACCTCTCATTTATATATATATATATATATATATAAACGAAGAATGATAAAATTTCAAGCAAAGAGTTTAATTAGGTAATGACTTACAAATTTGTTTCAGTATATATTTAATATAATATTAATATATTTTGTAATATTATTAACTAATTATTATAATTAGCGCTTCAGGCTTTGTCTATATACTGAAACAAATTTGTAAGTCATTACCTAATTAAACTCTTTGCTTGAAATTGTATCACTCTTCGTTTTGAATTTCTCCTAAGTATTCAATACTCTGTTGAGAAATACATTTTACATAAACAGTCTTTGTACCATTTATACGGTATTAATTACTTATATTTATATATATATAGCGTATGATTAGAACTGTGTTTATTATTAATATTTTAATGGATTTAATGAAAAATTTTAGGTGTTCATATATATATTCTAAAAATGCGCGAAATCGTGAATCAGCGATAGTTGAACCGCCAAGTAGCGAGGTATCACTGTATATATGTTTAAATATATAGTGTAGCTGTGATGTATCTCGCGAGTGAATCGAGACCTGTCACTGATTTTGGTGTCCCCACTGCCGATGTGAATGAGCAACGCTGCACTTGTGAATTGGGTCTTGATGTTGCAGGCAGTTCATATACTTACAATGATGCGGTCCCACAAGCTTGTTCACATACTTACAATGATGCGGTCCCACAAGCTTGTTCACATTCCTGTGCTAGATGGGCGTATTAAATTGGATGTGAAAGCAGCTTACCGGATGCGGAATCGGGAGAAGTTGAGACAAAAACAGGCCGATTATAGAGCTGTGAATTTTGCTAAATTAACACAAAAACAGGCCAAGTATAGATGTTCAAAACGGTATGAGTTGGCAAACAAGCAGGCCAAGTATAGATCTGCAAATTCAGCTATTATATCTCAAAAGCAAGCCGAGCGTAGAGCTTCTAAACGTACGGAGTTGGCTAAAGAGCAGACCAAGTACAGATCTGCAAATCAAGACAAAGTATTACAAACAAAGGCTATGTATAAAATTCACCATAAAGATAATATACAGTCTTATGAGAAAACATATATAAAAAAAAATTTCTTCATAAGCGGTCTTTGTATCAAATGAAGAAACTAAATAAAATGGTTGACTTCCGGATGCAGCATCAGACTTTCATACTTACTAATTCGATAAAATAAAGTACCAGTAATGGACTGCCGTAATGGATTTGTGCCGAAAAATAGAAACACTATTAATGTGCAATAAGAGCAAAATATAACGACATTGCTCAATTATTTTATCTAATGTTGTAATAACACAAGGAAATGTTGTTTGTGTATTTTTTTTTATATTTGCTCATAGGCTTTTACAATTTCGCTCAGCCAACAACTATTAAAAAGTGAGTTGCTTAAGATAACAATTTAATCACAAATTGTTGCTATCTTTTAATACACTCCAACAAGTCATCAAATTATGTACAATAAAAACAAATCTTATTAATTTGCTCAGGGAATATAAAGAAAATGTATATACACTGATAATTGCAATTGTATGTAAATATTTTGTTTTTGTATTGTATATTTTATGTTTTCTATTATGTATAATATATTGATTTAATATTGATTGTTTTTTGTAGTTGTTTATATTAAAAGTCTGAAAATATTTTTATACATCTTACACTAATATTTATAAGATAATTTATAATAACAATTACATAATCTAATTACATTATAACGATAAATTAATTTTAATATATATCCTGTTTAAACGTTGCCTTAAAAAAATATTAAACTAGACATGAAAAATGCGCAAGCTCAAAAGTGCCACAGAATGTTATAATAAACCTTCAAAAGTGTGGAACTAGAGTTGTTGCTAAAAAATATTGTAATCATTATATATCGTACATTCTGTGGCATCCTTTATAAAAATAGCTTAAACCAACGAAGCCTTTATTTTTACGCTATTTCACTTAGTTAATTCTTAGAGTGTAACATATAAAAATAAATACATCTATGTTTAATGTAATAACAGCTATAAATAATTACGTAATATTATTATCATATACTCATAGTAACAAAATAATTGTGTTGAAACTTAATATGATGCTTATATGAACGATCAAATCTATAATGATAATTTCTTAAATATACTAATAGTAAAATAATTTAGTTATCTATTGTTACATTTTCATAGAACTATAATATTAACA
>OZ024765.1:22833109-22838109 GCA_964016885.1 Eledone cirrhosa
GTGCAATCACATGTCAGCAGGAAAGAAAGTGTGTTCCAGAGAATGTATGCAGGTGGTTTCTGATCTCAGGAGATGAGCGCAAAAGTGCAGCCATCCCTGTTCATTTGTTTCGAAATCGAATCAGGGAAACGGCTCAGCCAGAAACTGAATGCGACGGACGTTTCTGGCCCACATAACCAAAGTCGCCTATTTTTCATTCAGGATCGCGTCACAGGCACGCGTTTCTTGGTCGACACCGGTGCTGAAGTCAACATCATCCCGGTTTCCTGCGTTCCTGGAAAAAGGAGAGAGACTAGCCTGGCTCCAGGCGGTGAATCACTCACATATTCCGACCTACGGAGAACAGTCCCTGACACTAAATTTGGGACTACGCCGCACTTTCCAGTGGGTATTCGTTGTGGCTAAGCTGCCGACCCCTATTTTAGGAGCTGATTTTCTTCAGCAGTTCTCGCTGCTAGTGGATATGAAAAACCAACGACTCATTGACAACTCCCCTGGTCTCGCTGTGCGCGGCATAGCCGCTAGGATAGCCACAGTCAGTCCAGTCATTTCAAGATCGACAACAACAACCTGGCACAACCACATCATCAACAAATACCCAGACGTAGCTCGACCTTTATTCAACGCTTGCCCTGTAAAACATGACGTCACACACCACATAAAACACACGGGCCACCTGTCGCTGCACAACCTAGAAGGCTACCACCAGACCAGCTGAAGTCCGTCAAACAAGAATTTCAGCACATGCTGGATCTCGGCATCATACGTCCGTCCAGCAGCAACTGGTCCTCACCCATACACTGTGTACCCAAGAAGTCGTCGAACGACTGGCGAATCTGTGGCGACTACCGTGCACTGAACAACTGCACCGTTCCTGACTCTTATCCAGCGCCTCATCTACAGGACTTCTCTAGCTCGCTGCACAGGGCTCGCATATTTCCGAAGATCGATCCTGTGCGAGCTTACAATCAGATACCCGTTGAGCCCGCAGATATTTCAAAGACCGCCGTCACAACACCCTTTGGAATGTTCAAATTTCTGCGTATGCCGTTCGGTTAGCGAAATGCAGCGCAGACATTCCAGCGATTCATCGATACAGTCACCAGGGGTCTACCTTTTGTATATGCATACATTGACGACTTACTGGTGGCCAGAAGCTCCGATGAAGGACATGAGAAACACCTGGATCTCCTATTCACACGTTTGCGTGAATATGGAATTGTTATCAACCCCAGCAAATGTGAGTTCGGAGTTGCGTCCCTTCATTTTCTGGGACACATCATTGACAAAGATGGTATTCGCCCACTTAAGGAGAAAGTCAAATCCCTCCTTGACTTTCCACAACCTACATCTCTCCGCAAACTGCGAAAATTTCTTGGCCTGGTTAACTTATACAGAAGATTTATACCCCACTGTTCAGAGACAGCCCAACCACTCACAGATTTGCTGCGGCAGCATACAACCAAAAAGGCAAACATCAAGCTCAGCGAAAAAGAATATACCGCTTTCTCTGAGTTGAAGAAAATGTTGTCCGAGGCTACAATGCTGAGTTACCCTAAACCTGACGCCCCAATGTGTTTATTGACTAATGCATCCGATTTCGGAGTTGGAGGTGTGCTTCAACAACTCTCTGGCGATATTTGGCGACCTGTATCTTTTTTCTCTAAGCGATTGAAACCCGCCGAAACTAAGTACAGCACATTCAGTCATGAATTATTGGCAGCATACCTTGCTGTCAAGCATTTTCGACACATGCTAGAATGTCGTGTGTTCTCTATATACACCGACCACTAACCACTAATGTACGCGTTCAATGCAAAGCCTGACCGACACTCACCCAGGGAGGTCCGACATCTGGACTTCATTTCTCAGTACACTACTGATATTCGGTACTTTAAGGGTGCCACCAACTCAGCAGCTGATGCCCACTTTGTGTGGCCCAACATAAACAAGGACACCTGCGAATGGGCTAGGAACTGTATCGCGTGCCAGAAGGCGATAATTCACCGGCACATCAAAGCCCCGATCGGTTCTTTCGCAACACCTGATGCACGGTTCCAACATGTGCATATAGACATAGTTGGACCATTGCCTCCTTCTCAAAACTACACTCATCTTCTCACCTGTGTCGACCGATTTTCTCGCTGGCCAGAAGCTTTTCCTCTGACGGATATTACTGCGGAAACTGTCGCCAAAATGCTAGTGTTTCACTGGGTTTCGTGTTTCGGCACACCCGCGACCATCACTACGGATAGAGAACGTCAGTTCGATTCGAACCTATTTACCGAGCTGCCTCGTCTCCTCGGGTGCAAACACATCCATACAACAGCGTATCACCCTGCCGCTAACGGCATGGTAGAACACTTCCACCGCCAGCTAAAATCATCTATCAAGGCTTACGAAGACTCCTCTAACTGGTTCGAATACCTCCCACTCATTCTTCTTGGTATTCGTTCCACTGTTAAGGAGGGAGTCCGACATTCTCCGGCTGAAATGTTGTATGGCACCGTACTCACTCTACTCGGACAAATGATCGCTCCTGTTTCGCCACAAGAACTTCCAGACCCTACAAAATATGTGCACCGTTTACGGTCATCGATGTCCCATCTGTCTCCTTCAGCCCCTAAACAACAGCACCTTACTTCACACATACCAAAAGACATCGATACATGGACTGCATTCCATCGCAACTTTGTCCGCCATATTCTGGGCCCTATAAGGTGGTACAGAAATGCCCTAAGTATTTCGTCCTCGACTTGAACGGGAAACGAAATACCGTCTCCATTGATCGTTTAAAAAAAGCGTTCATAGAACAGGAATTGCCACCAGTACCCACCGTTTCTCCAGCAGACTCACCAACAACTTTGCCCGACACAAACACGGCAAATTCTTCACAACCCCGACACACCAAATCCGGAAGAACAGTCCGATGGCCCACGCCATGGGATACGTACAAGTTTATCGGGTAAGTACAAATTATGCATCTGGTCGACATTTCGGCTAATTTGTACATTTCAATGAATCAGCCAATTTCTGTGGTCATGAACTATTGTTACACACAAATCAATTAACTCTGTGCATCACCCACATCAAAAGAACAGACAAAAGAACATTTTCCGTTTCTATGAAATGAACGAACTTTTAATCAACAAACTTTTCGTACGAACATTTTCAATTTTATGTACCATCACAGTACATTTTCCTGCATGTAAATTCCTTTTGCTTTGCATGCTTTCTTTCATTTCTCCTGTTTGTAAATGACTTTCATGTGTTTTTTTTATTTTTACTGATTTTCTTCAACAACACACCTAGTCATACCTATCTTAATTTCACATGCACCTAGATCGTTCAATCTTAGCTTTCTCACTGGAAGGGGGGTACTATAATGGCGGCGAAGATTCGAAACCGAATCTGAGCTTGCCCGCCTCTGGGACAAGCAGTGGTAAGTTGTTTACGCTCAAGAGACTAACCCCTTGGGAGAGGCTAAACATAGGTCAGAGGTGTTTATGCCTGACAGAAAATAGGTCAGAGGATATATCCATCTTTCTGACTTGTTTACGCTTGGCAAACTAATCCCTTGGGAGACTAACCAAAGTTCAGAGGATATATCTATCCTTCTAACTTCAACTCTTATAAATACAGGGGTTGTTTACGCCCCGACAGAAAAGAAGTGATATACAGACAAGACAAGTCGCATTTACAAGCTCTCGTCACGAAAAACCAGTCTGCCACTTATTCTCCCCTTCCTGGCTGATCGCTGACTCCTGCAATACAAACAAGTAAATATACTGATACGCACACACGCATTCATAGTGAGTTCAGTATTTATACACGCACCATTTCTGTTTACACATATTGTACCTTTCTGATGCAGTACAAATTATATTATAATCGTGTTCTGTGATACTTGAATTTACGTGGTCCGAAGAGCCACCAAATTATTGTATGAATATTTTGTGTTATTGATTTTATCATTCAATATTCAAATTGAATATTGTTATAATAAAATAAACTTTGTAACAACACTCCTGCTATTTTTCTTTACATCAAAACCACTCTTAGTACGGCTGTTACTTAAATATAAATATGTACACGTACCGTTAATATGCATAAGGTAAGTATATACATTCAACAATCTGGCAGGAAGGTATACGTTGCTAATGATAGCTAATAACCTTTAAACTAGTACAGCATTCCTTTGTCAATGTTGAACAAATGAGCAACGATGGTTGCTAGACACTACGGCTTAATACGGGATGTTTGTTTACAAACACACCGAGCATTATAATAAATGTTCGGTGAATCCATACGTACATATATATGTGCGTGTATGTATATATATATATACATACTACTGTACGTCTGTATACATATATGTATATACATATACATACTTATATTTAAGTAACAGCCGTACTAAGAGTGGGAAATGAAATTTCGTTTCATTTTTTTCCGTTTATATATATATACATACATGGAATGAGACATATAGGAAGGTGTGGAGAAGAAAGGTCTGGAAGCTAAAAGACCTTTCACTAAAATTCAAATTTAGGAAAGCCCTTCAAGATGTATATGACGAAAAAGAAGACGATTTAGAGACGTATGACATAGATAATAACTGGAAGTTCTTACGTGACAACTTGCTGCAGGCTACTGATGAAACCTATGGCTGGAGCAGAGCTCCAACCAGACAGAGAGTGACCTGGTGGTGGAACAGCACAGTAGATAAGGCTATTAGAGACAAAAGACTAGCATGGAAGGCTTGGAAAAAGGGTGGGAGTAGGGAAGAATATACAGCCACTAAGAGAGAAGCTAGACGTCAGGTGTACTTAGCACGCAGGGAGGCAGAGAGTAGGAAGTTTGCCAATGTTCTACGACGGGAAGATCAGAGGCGTGCGGTGTTCCACATTGCAAGGCAGTGTGTCAATGCAAATCAGGATGTTGTTGGTGATAAATGTGTCCGGGATGATGCCGGTGTACTTAGTGTCACGAATGACCAG
>OZ024765.1:22859921-22909921 GCA_964016885.1 Eledone cirrhosa
TGTCTATATGTATATATATGTCTATATGTATATATATGTCTATATATATATATATATGTATATAAATGTCTATATATATATGTCTATATTTATATATATGTCTATATATATGTCTATATATATGTCTATATATATGTCTATATATGTATATATACATATATATAGATATGTATGTCTATATATAGATATGTATGTCTATATATGTATATATGTATGTATAAATATATATAACCTAATATATTCCTTCCATATATTGCACCGATTATTTACCTTTTATATACATATATATATATGTCTATATAGACATATATATATATATGTCTATATACATATACATATATATATATTAAAAATCATTAGAGATAAAACAAAACAAATTAAAACAATAGCAGATGAAGAATTTTAATCATAATCTGCTGCAGTGATTTAGCAGAAAATATCTAAAAGCAGAGTCTGTTAATTTACATGTTCCTTCTTTGACCACAAATTCCTGTGAGGCTCATATGAACAGAGTCTTCAAACACTCCTTGTGGGTCCTGTCCCATCTCAAATCTCAAAATGATCTCCAAGTTATGGTATTGTTCTCAAAATATATAATATCAAAATCTCATAGATTTGATATTATGTAAGATGAAGCCTTTGCTGTGAAAATACAATAGTATATATTGTCCCGCTCTTCCTAAGGCCAGCCCTTCTTAAACACACACACACATACATACACACATATACATGCATACATGCACACACACACACATACATACACACATACATGCACACACACACACATATACATGCACACACACACACACATACATACACACATATACATACACACACACTATTGTCATAGTCTGCTGGAGATAATTTCACTTTCTGTGTCATGTGACTGGAATAACTGTTCTGTTGACTCACAACAGTTTGAATTGTCAGACAATATGGTGGTGTTGTTGTTATTGTTGGTGACAGTGAAAATGTTATCATTGTTGTTGTTTGTGGTGGTCGTGGTGGTGTTGTCGGAGGAGGAGATGGTAGATTTTTGCTGTAGTGGTTTCATCAAAATGTCTTTGTTTCCAGTGAGAAAGACGTCAACATCTTCCTTGCAGTTATCACCTGCAGCACCACCACCACCTACACCTACATCGATGCCATTTATTTGCAACAAGGGCAGAGGGTCGCCCCCATCATGTTCAACTTCTTTAACAATATCCAAATTGGAAGAAAGGGGTCGAGAATTTTTACCCCTCATCCTCCGCGGTGTCGAGGTCAAAGGGCCACCACTGGCAGAGTCTTGTCTCTCGGAAGAGTAATATTGAGGTTTCAATTTGGGCGTGTGGGGAGTTTTAGGGTTTGGCTGAAGATGGGATGGGGTGAGACCATTAGCCTGAGATTTAAGCGTAGCAGGAGATTTTGGATCTGTTTTGTCGTCAAGTTTATGTATCTTCTGTGTGATGGCTGGCTGCCCCTGTCTAGTTTCATGACAGACCGTGAAGTAGAGCAACGCTACCATTGCGCTGATAATTATACCTGCTACTCCTACACAAGTTATTATGATCCCGACAACCTTCTGTCCATCAATCTTCTGGAGTTGCGGTGGTAGTATATCCTTGCTGATCATCACATACCTGAGGAGGACACATACCCCAATACCGGTAATTATAACGCTTCCCAATGATAAGAGGACGGCAATGACACAACAACAACAGTGGTTCTGTGAGGACCGGAATGATCTCATCTGAAATAACATAGAAGAAAAGAATGAGGGGGGGTTATAGTGACATTTTTATATCTATATATAGAGAGATAGAAAGCTAGTCACAGATATATATATATATATATATATGTAGGAGGTGAGTTTTATTGTAGTACAATAAAGCAATGCAGATATCGGATAAGAAGCACTCTACAGTTTGTAGGACTGGAGTATACATAATATATAAGATCAAAAGATGATTAAAAGAGTTCCATGTATTTTATTATGCGCATTTCAAAAACAAACATCATCATGCAATAATATTTGTGTTTTCATCAGATAAAACAGGAGAACATGATATGAAGGCTAAAAAACACTTGTGGATAGTGCAGTTGATTTAAATATGTTGATTTAAAACTGCACTATCCACAAGTTTTTTTAGCCTTCATATCATGTCTTCCTGTTTTATCTGATGAAAACACAAATATTATTGCATGATGATGTTTGTTTTTGAAATGCGCATAATAAAATACATGGAACTCCTTTAACCATCTTTTGATCTTATATTATATATATATATATATATATGAGAGTATTGAAGTTTGCTTGAAGCATTGTGGAATAATAAGTAAATATCTTTAAGTCGTGTGGAAGCCTCGACAATGCAAATGGGTAAATCTCCGGGTAACAAGGTCCGGTGGTGGAGAGAGAGATGTAAGTGGGTGTACATTGAGATGCGTGGTGTGTATAAGATGTGTGAGATGTGTAGAATGAAGGGAAGAGTATAAAGGATAAAAATAAAAATAACAACACAAGAGAGAGTTACCTTGGGAGAGATTTAATAGTCCCTATATATTTCGGATTCACATCCATCAACTGGGGTTTTTTCGGGGTGGGGGAAAAGGTTGTCTGTCGGACAAGTCCGGAACGCGTCCTTCGCTGTTTGTTGTTTTGAATATCTCTTGTGTTGTAATTTTATTTTATCCTTTATACTCTTCCCTTCATTCTACACATCTCACACATCTTATACATACCACGCATCTCAACGTACACCCACTTACATCTCTCTCTCCACCACCGGACCTTGTTACCCGGAGATTTACCCATTTGCATTGTCGAGGCTTCCACATGACTAATTAGTTTCTGAAAGGGAATAAACATAGTTTCCGAAGAAACGTACGGAGAAGCCCTTCGTCATCAGGGAAGTCTATTCTCAGCTAAGTTTCCAGGCAATATGTGGACACAGGGAACTTATACAAAAATAATTCAGTGGATGGAAAAAAGCAAAGCGTGGACTAAATTCCAAGCCATTGAAAAAATCACTGCCTACTGCGTCAGTGGCAAATTCAAAAGAATCAATCACGTGACATCGAGGTCAATCAGTGAAGTGTGGTTTGTTAAGAAGACAGCAGCCGGACTGTTACAATAGTAGCAGTTTTGGCCAATTTTTGCACGACAAATAATTTGGAGATAATTATAAAGAATTGGTATATCTACTAACATATATACACAGATGCATACTTATGCCAGCAAATATATAGGTTTTGTCTTAGTAACTTTGTGGTTCAATGCATGGGGATGCAGAACAATAATATGAGAGACGTAAAATAAGAAAATTATAAAATTAACTTACTAAAATTTTACTTACATATATATATATATATATATATATACACACAAATATATTTATATATATCTACATACAAAGAGAGAGAAAAAGAGAATCACATATATATATATACACACACACACACATATTTGTCTTAAAAGACTTATTTTTCAGTGACTTCTCAATCAGGCGAAAAAAAGGACACTCTTCGACAAACCTACATTTGGCGCAAAATCAATTTTTAACATTCACGTGACCTCTACCGACCAATCAAAATTGTTTTGACTACAAGAATTTTTGCAACACGAATTGGTGCGAAATTTATAGTACTCATTCACGTGACATTCAACAACCAACCAAATCTTAATACCTCTGGAGCCACTTTTTTCACATAAAAGAGGAAGAATTTCCAAAACTGATCAGATTAGAGCAAACATCACGAGCGCTCTATCTCAAAATTATTTTTGAAACGCATTAGAAATGCGCAAATGGTAAAAACTTAAAACTAAAACTGAATACTAACCAATACTTATTACTAATTTATACTTATTCCTAATTAAACTATTTTTCACTGGGAAAAATTTGTCAGCATTTTCTTTTCCATTTACTAATATATATATATATATATATATACTAGCAGCAGTACCCAGCGTTGCCTGGGTAGGTAAAATAATATCTTCTTTGATGTAAAGGTGTTGATCTTAGCGACTGCTTCTCGATGACTCATCTATGGCCACACACAGGCCATGCGGGGGGAGGCTGGTGATGACCTCTATCACTGAGAAATGCGGGTGACTGATGAAGGGGCATGCTGGGGGAGGGAGGTAATGACCTCTAACACTAAGCCAAACTTGATTGGAAACTGACGAATTCTCAAATACACAACTAAAAGCTCAGACGACGTCAGTGGCCATCGTTTTGCCTTTGACCATCTATAAGATGTGCAATGATAGGTTCTATCGTAGTATAAAAGTTGAACCAAATAAATTGATTTATGTGTGAGGTGGAGCCGAAGTTTCGAATTTGAACGAAATCGGTTGAAAAATGTGGGAGCTAGAGCTGAAAAGGAGGAATTTTGAGCGAAAAAGTGGTATTTTCGAATATTTAAGCGGCTGCCACGCCGTTCCTGAACAATAAATGTAAAATATAAAGCCATTACAGGATGTGCAATGATAAATTCTATTTTGCTTTAAAATTTGAACGAATTTGGCTAGAGCCAAAAATCTTATTTTTCAATACTTAAAAAAAGGTGACCCCTCCCCTATCGGTTTTAATCTGCAGAATGACCCCGGAATAAAAAAACGATACGCTCATATATAGAAAACACTCCCGAATGAGCCTGTAAAGTTTCATGAAAATCAGTCGTAAGATGTAGGCCCCTATAAGTAATACACAGACAGACACACACACTTAATTTTATATATATATATACAGATATATAGGTAGGTAGATAGATAGATAGAGAGACAGTCAAAGATATATATATATATATATAGGTACATAGAAAGAGTGAGAGAGAGTCACAGATAGATAAATAGAGAGTTACTCATAAATAGGTAAAAAGAAAGATACATAGACATATATACAGGGTGTGGATGATATTTGTTCCCAATTTTCAACTGCTAATTTTATGCAAATTTTTTTTACTTCCGTTGTCACTCTTGTCTTCATAAAAACAGTGACTATATTCCCATTATTTATTTTCAGAATAATTGATTATGAATAATTTTGAACCTCCAAATTTGTGGAAGAGACACAGAGTTCTTCTTGGAATCCGCGCCGGGAGGACAAATAAGGAAATTTCAGACTTTCTCTGCGTCAGCAGGAGAATGGTGGAATAGGTCAGAAAGGAATTCGAAGATTCAGGATTCGACTACGAAGCAACATCAGAGAGGAAAACACATGATCGACGATCTGACGCCTTCAGAACACTCGAGTTCATCGCTGAAGTTCAGGATATCATCAACAATGAACCTATCAAGTCGATGTGTGCCATTGCAAGGGAAAAAGGCGTGGGTGAAAAGTTCATTAGGCTGGTGGTACATGAAGACATTCGCTACGTTTCATACAAGATGAGGAAAGGACAATTTCTGTCAAAGGCGATGCAAGAAAAGTGACTGAAGCACACAAAGAAGCTGATCAACAAGTTGAAACACCCACTGGAGCCAGACATGTGGTTTTTCTCCGACGAGAAAAACTTCTGCCAAGACCAGAAGATCAACTCCCAGAACAACAGGTGGCTCGCTGTGTCATCCAAAGATGTGCCCAGAGTCATGCGACAACATTGGTCTTAGGTGTCGTCAACAGTCAAGGTGACATCATGCCACTTCACTTCTTCCCTGAGGGCCTCAAGCTAAACACCGATGGCTACATCCACGTTCTGAGCAAGGTAGTAAAGCCCTGGATCGACCAGGTAGCTACAGGTAGGCCGTACGTGTGGCAGCAAGACTGAGCACCCTGCCATACCAGCCGAAAGACCCAAGCCTGGCTGTCAGAGAACTTCGTCGACCACACTTCATCTGGCTTCCCAGCTCGCCTGACTGCAACCCCCTCAACTTCTTTGTGTGGGGCGCAGTGGAACGAGACACCAACAGATCTAGCTGCAATACGAAAGACGATCTGAAGGCCAGGATCAAAAGTGCCTTTAGGGGCCTAAGTCAGGGGACAGTGATGAAGGCCTGTAGCTGGTTCCGAGGCCGCCTTGAGGCTGTCATCAAAGCCAATGGTAGGTTTATCGAGGGAGATCGAAAGAACAAGTCATGAAGACAAACTGACCCAAGTTTGATAAATAAATCTTAAAAAATAAAACTACTGTGTTATTTTTTCCTCCACACCCTGTATATATAGATATAGAGTCAGACATAAACTGAAATAGAGACAAAGATAGGTAAGGTGTTAATCAGTTGATGAGTAAAGGTGGCCAAAAGTCAAGCCAGATTTTGATATGTAATCTTGTTTACTTTACATATAAATATTTGTTAAGTTACATAAAATACTTTGTGTTCAAATCCTGCCCAGGTCAAATTTAACTTTCAAAAAAATGTACCAATCTAGTTCTGGGGTTGATTCTTCCTCTCTTTCTTACATCCATTCTCTCACTCTCTCTAGCCTTCTCTTGAGGAAATCTGCTGTATTTGACCTGGAGAGGTCAATAAAAAACATACCAGTTAAGTGCTAGGGTCAATTCTTCCTCTATATCTCAGTCTCACTTCCTCTGTGAGAAAGAGATATAGAGGAAGAATCGAAACAAGTACTTAACTGGTACTTTGTTTTTGTCAACCTTGATGTGTATATATATATATATATACATCACCATCGTTTAACATCCATTTTCCACACTAGTATATATATATATATATATATATATATATATATATATATAGGTTTGTTGGTTCACTACTGGATAGAACTGGTCATTCCGTATAGTCAACCGTGATGTAATATTAGGAAAAACATGTTGCGTCAGATCCTGGTGACATCATCAGGTGTTTATTGCATAAAAGTTATATAATAAAGGAATAATGGTAAACACAATCCAAGAGGCTAAAAAAACAGAGAAAAATGTTTGACTTGAAGGCGGTCAGGGCTAGCAGTTGTCAGTTTGGCTGACCACCTATATATATATATATATATAAGATAATTGCCATAAAAAGAGTGAATGACAGATTCATTAAAATTAGACTAGTTCTAAATAGAACTGTCAATTATACCTGCTGATGCACCCCAATCTAGTCTATCAGACGATATAAAAGACAGGTTCTATGAGTCTCTAATGCTCACTGCTTCCCAAATAATGGACAGTGACTACTTAATTATTGCTGGTGACTTTAATGGACATGTTGGACAACACTGTGATGGCTATGGGTTACATGGAGGCTATGGGCTTGGTACTAGAAACGAAGAAGGGTGCAGGATCCTGGAATTCTAACTATCTGTAAGACAAACTTCAAAAAACAACACAATTACTTGGTCACCTATAGATCAGGGGAGCACACCAGCCAGAGAGACAATTTCAACGACAGAGGACAGCCTTGAGGAGAAGAATGTGAAAGATGGAGGACCCCACAGCCAGAAAGAAATTTAGAGGCTTGTTACTCGATGCTTTCTACAGTACGACAACTACAAGAGAAGTACCTAGCTAAAAGTAAACCCCTCTGCTTAGCTTTTGTAGACCTGGAGAAAGCTTTTGACAGAGTCCCCCGCTCCATTATCTGGTGGGCTCTCAGAAAACTAGGTGTAGATGAATGGCTTGTGAGAGCTATACAAGCCATGTATAATGAAACAGTCAGTAAGGTTAGAATTAACAATGAATATTGTGAAGAATTTAGTGTAAAAGTTGGCATTCATTAAGGCTCTATCCTTAGCCCCCTCTTATTTATTATTGCCCTTCAGGCTATAACAGAGGAGTTCAAGACCGGCTGCCCATGGGAACTCCTATACGCAGATGATCTAACGCTCATAGCTGAATCAATGGCTGAACTAGAGAAGAAATTCCAAACATGGAAGCATGGCCTAGAATCAAAAGGCCTTCAAGTTAACTTGTCTAAGACTAAAGTTCTCGTTTGTAGAAAGGAAAATAAGGCACAGGTACCCTCAGGGAAATGGCCATGCTCAGTGTGTAGGAAAGGAGTAGGCAGAAATTCAATTTTATGTCCCAAATGCAAAGTATGGGTACATAAAAGATGTAGTGGGATCACAGGTAAACTATCTAAGAACGTAGACTTTATATGTGGCCGATGCTCAGGTGCAATAAGTAGCAAGTGTCCAAAGGATACTAGCTCCTTCTATTGCCCACATGGTTCTATAGAAATAGTAGACACTTTCCGTTACCTGGGTGACAAAATCAGCAGTGGTGGAGGGTGTTCTGAAAGTACAGTAGTCAGTCAGAACGGGATGGAAAAAGTTCAGAGAGCTTATACCGCTGTTGGCCACAAAAGGTTTCTCTCTAAAAATGAAAAGCAGATTGTATGATGCCTGTATACGAACAGCAATGCTACATGGCAGTGAGTCATGGGCATTACGTGCAGAGGACCTGCGTAGACTGGAAAGGAACAAAGCATGCATGGTCCGTTGGATGTGTAATAGTAATATACGTGAACGGCAAAGCATAAACAAACTAAGTGAGAAATTAGGAATAAGAGGGATCAGATGCTGTTTACTTGAGAGAAGACTACGTTGGTATGGTCACGAGATGCGCATGAAAGACGACAGTTGCATAAATAAGTGTAGGGCAATCAAAATTGATGGTAGTTACGGAGTAGGTAGACCCAGAAAAACCTGGGATGATCTGATAAATTCCGACCTCACACACTTACATCTCTCTAAGACAATGTCTCTGGACCGAGATCTTTGCCATTATGCAGTAATACAGAAGACCCGCCTTGCCTATGTACAAAGTGAAACCTACAGTCAGTAGGCACCTCTTAACCAAATATACACCCCAATCCACTACCCCTACCTTATCCTCCCACTCCCACCAACAGCACGAGTTAATGAGATCGACATCGTGTAGGTGTCACAACAAAAAAACACAGTCCACGCTGTAATGTGGTCGTGTAGGTAACACGGTAAAAAGTTCCCAGTTCCACACTGTAAATGTGGTTGGTGTTAGGAAGGGCATCCAGCCGTAGAAAACATGCCAGACAGTCCTATATGAGCGAGACACGGTCACCCGACCAGCCTTGCCTCAAGCAGGACAACTCCCGTCTAACCCATGCTAGCGTGGAAAATGGACATTAAACGATGATGATGATGATATTTAAAACATATTTGTTATGTTGTTCTATTGTAAATTTATTTATATGCTCTGTTCATATGTGACACAATTCTCATATCTATAAATGAATGGACTGACAACAATAAATTCACAACTTCAATATCTATATATAGGTATTGATAAAACCAAAAATGAGTATGGTTTGTTGATTACTCAACGAATGCAATATTACAATAGATTATAAGCACTCAACAGTGATTTTTCTGGAGTTTTAATATTATTCAAAATGTTAACAAATGAAAAATATTCACATATTCAAAATATATATTTTATTATATATATTTCAAATGTACTGGTGGTGTTTCAGTACGTTTTCATCAGACAAAATATATAATTTGATATATGACATACTGCTACTGCCTTGATTATTCAATTCCAGTATTGGCAGTGATTTATTTCATCAAATCTCACTGCATCCTTTAAAACTTCCATGCTTCCTGAGATTCACCAACACTAAACCTGATATTCCCCCTCCAAACACACACAGGTGTGCGTGTATATCATGACTGTTCACTTTCCGGACATTTGTACATTATTCTATGTACTATACATGCACTTTTGATGAGTTGTAGTGCACCTGAGCACTGTACACAATAATTTCATTATTATTATACATACAAGAAGGGTGGTGGATTGGCAGTATCGGTAGAGGGTCGGAGATGCTTTCCAGCATAGTTACGTCCCTTTATGGTCTGAGTTCAAATCCCGCCGAGGTTGACTTTGCCTTTCATCCTTACGGGGTCGATAAAATAAAGTACCAGTAATGTACTGGGTAATGGCTGGCCTTGTGCCAAAAGTAGAAACAATTATTATTATCTATAGTTATTGATACATAGGTATGTATATATATATATATATATATATATATATATACAAAGTATATATACACAGGTATATATATATATATATTTTATAGGAACGATCGACATTCGTCAAATCGGACCGAGGAAACAATGTTTCCGTTGGTCTTTCCAATTGCTAATACTATCTATCGGTCGCAACTCCAGGTAGAAGGAGCAACGTGAAATAAAGTGTCTTGCTCAAGGACATAACGCATCACCTGGTCCAGGAATCGAACTCACAACCTTACGATTGTGAATCCAATTCTCTAACCAATCAGCCACACGCCTTCACATATATATATTTATATTTATATATATATATTTCCTCTGAAGGGAAGCAGAGGAAAGAAAGTTCAAGCATGTTCTACAGCGCGAGGACCAAAAACGTGAGGTGTTCAGGATTGCTAGGCAATGTGTCAAGGAAAACCATGATATTGTCGGGGAGAAGTGTGTCCTTAATGATGATGATGTACTTGCCATCACCGACGCTGATAAGAAGGTAGCTTAGAAGTGTCACTACGAAAGGCTACTAAATGAGGAGAATAAATGGGAGAAAGACAGTCTCCCCCACATCGATCCAATAGAGGGACCGGCAGTGCAAGTTAAAGGTAGTATAATAAGTAAGGCAATCAATGATATGAAGACGGGTAAGGCAGCTGGGCCTTCGGAAATAGTTGCTGAAATGCTGAAAGCATCTGAATCGGTCGGACAAACTATAGTCACCCGGATAGTAAACCAAGTCATTCAGAATGGGGTCGTTCCGAAGGACTGGTGTAGCAGCATCATCATTAACTGCTACAAGGGTAAAAGAGATGCCCTAGATAGGGGTAACTATAGAGGCATTAAATTAATCGACCAGGTCATGAAGGTCACAGAAAAAGTAATAGCGCAACTAATCAGAGAGCGAATTGATTTAGATGAAATGCAGTTCGGGTTTGTGTCGGGTAAAAGTACCACAGACGCTCTTTTCATTGTACGACAACTACAGGAGAAGTACCTAGCTAAAAGTAAACCCCTATACT
This sequence comes from Eledone cirrhosa, assembly GCA_964016885.1. NCBI lineage: Eukaryota > Metazoa > Mollusca > Cephalopoda > Octopoda > Eledonidae > Eledone > Eledone cirrhosa. The sequence goes on from OZ024765.1 coordinate 22,870,861, forward strand.
TAGCTTTTGTAGACTTGGAGAAAGCCTTTGACAGTGTCCCCCGTTCCATTATCTGGTGGGCTCTCAGAAAACTAGGTGTAGATGAATGGCTTGTGAGAGCTATACAAGCTATGTATAATGAAACAGTCAGCAAGGTTAGAATTAACAACGAATATAGTGAAGAGTTTAGCGTAAAAGTTGGTGTTCATCAGGGCTCCGTTCTTAGCTCCCTACTATTTATTATTGCCCTTCTGGCTATAACAGAGGAGTTCAAGACCGGCTGCCCATGGGAACTCCTATACGCAGATGATCTAACGCTCATAGCTGAATCAATGGCTGAAATAGAGAAGAAATTCCAAACATGGAAGCATGGCCTAGAATCAAAAGGCCTTAGAATTAACCTGTCTAAGACTAAAGTTCTAGTTTGTAGGAAGGAAAATAGGGCACCGGTCCCATCTGGAAAATGGCCATGCTCAGTGTGTAGGAAAGGAGTAGGCAGAAACTCCATTTTATGTCAAAATGCAAAGTATGGGTGCATAAAAGATGTAGTGGGATCACAGGTAAGCTAACTAAGAATATAGATTTTATATGTGGCCGGTGCTCAGGTGCAATAAGTAGCAGCAAGTGCCCACAATACTAGCTCATTCCATTACACAGATGGTTCTATAGAAATAGTGGACACCTTCCGTTACCTGGGTGACAAAATCAGCAGTGGTGGAGGGTGCTCTGAAAGTACAGTGCCTAGAGTCAGAACGGGATGGAAAAAGTTCAGAAAGCTTATACCACTATTGGCCGCTAAAGGGTTCTCTCTAAAAATGAAAGTCAGGCTGTATGATGCCTGCATACGAACAACAATGTTACATGGCAGTGAGACTTGGGCATTGTGTGCAGAGGATATACGCAGACTGGAGAGAAACGAAGCTTGCATGCTCCGCTGGATGTGTAATAGTAATATATGTGAACGGCAAAGCATAAAAGAACTAAGGGAGAAATTAGGAATAAGAGGTATCAGATGTTGTTTACTCGAGAGAAGGCTACGTTGGTACGGTCACGTGATGCGCATGAAAGTCGACAGCTGTATAAAAAAGTGCAGGGCGATAAAAATAGACGGTAGTCACGGAGTAGGCAGACCCAGAAAAACCTGGGACGACTTGATAAATTCCGACCTCACACACACCTCTCCAAGACAATGTCACTGGACCGAGATCTTTGGCGCTACACAGTAATACAGAAGACCCGCCTTGCCTAAGTACAAAGCGAAACCGACAGTCAGTAGGCACCTCTAACAAAAATACACCCCCGTCCCACTACCCCCACCCCATCCACACCACCCCTTTCGATGTAAAGTTATGTTGGTGCCACAACATCCAGTCCGAAATAAATGAGGTCGTGTAGGTGTCACGACAAAAAAACACACAGTCCACGCTGTAATGTGGCCGTGTAGGCAACACGGTAAAAACCTCCCAGCCCTACACTGTAAATGTGGTTGGTGTTAGGAAGGGCATCCAGCTGTAGAAAACCCGCCAGACAGTCCTGAACAAGACAACCAATCCTGCCTCAAGTGGGACAATTCCCGTCCAGACCCATGCAAGTGTGGAAGATGGACATTAAACGATGATGATGGTGATGATGATGATATATATATATATAATATATATATATATATATATATATATATACCTGTGTATATACATTGATATATATACCTATACATCAATACCTGTGTATAGATATATAGATCAGGGGAGCATTCTAGTCAGATAGATTTTATCCTCATCAGAGGGCGTGACAGGTGGACGGTTGTAAACACAAAAGCCTTCCCTGGTGAGGAACGTACCTCCCAACATAGCTTAGTTGTCAGTGACCTCACGGTCAGAACTAGACGAACCTGGAAACAGAGGCCAACCTGGAGAAGAAAGATCTGGAAGCTGAAAGACCCCTCAGCCAGTAACAGATTTAAAGATATTTTACTCAACGCCTACGACAGTAAAGAACAGATAGAGACATTCAATGTAGAAGAGAACTGGGAATTCCTAAAAAATAACTTACTAGAGGCGACGGATGAGGTCTGTGGCTGGAGTAAGACCACAGGCAGGAGGAGAGTGACTTGGTGGTGGAACAATAAGGTAGATGAGGCAGTTAAGACTAAGAGACAGGCATGGAAAGAATGGAAGAACGGGGGGAGCAGGGTACATTACATAGAGACCAGGAGGGAAGCTAGGCGACAAGTATACTTAGCTAGGAGGGAAGCAGAGGATAGAAAATTCAAACATGTTTTGCAACATGAGGACCAGAAACAAGAGGTGTTCAAGATTGCGAGGCAGTGTCAGAGAGAATTGTGATGTCATTGGAGAGAAGTGTTTCCGGAATGATAAAGGTGAGCTTGCCCTCACAAGTGCTGAGAAGAAAGCTGCGTGGCAAAGCCATTATGAAAGATTACTAAACGAGGAGAATGCATGGGAAAAAGAGACCCTACCTACCCCAAGTGGACCCTATAGAGGGGCCAGCAGTACAAGTCAGCAGTAGTGTAGTAAGTAAGGCAACCGGTCCATCGGGTATAGCTGCCGAGATGCTGAATGCATCTGGGTCTGTAGGTCACACTATAACCACACGTATTGTTAACCAGGTAATACTAGGTGTCATACCAAAGGATTGGTGCAGTAGCATCATTGTCAACTGCTACAAAGGTAAAGGTGACGCACTAGATAGAGGAAACTATAGAGGTATAAAGCTGATGGACCAGGTCATGAAAGTAACAGAAAGAGTTATAGCACAGTTGATTAGGGACCGGGTGAAACTAGATGAGATGCAATTTGGGTTTGTACCAGGGAAAGACACCACTGATGCCCTCTTCCTTGTGAGGCAGTTGCAGGAAAAGTACCTAGCTAAAAGTAAGCCACTCTACTTGGCATTCGTCGATCTGGAAAAAGCCTTTGACAGAGTTCCACGTGCTGTAATCTGGTGGGCTCTTAGAAAATTCGGAGTAGATGAATGGCTTGTGAAAGCGGTACAAGCCATGTATAGAGGAGCAGTCAAGAAAGTTAGGATTAGCAATGAGTATAGCGAGGAATTTAGTGTACAGGTTGGGGTCCACCAGGGCTCTGTTCTTAGCCCTCTCCTGTTCATCATAGTCCTGCAGGCAATAACGGAGGAGTTTAAGACCGGATGCCCATGGGAACTCTTGTATGAAGATGACCTCGCACTTATAGCTGAATCTATGGTAGAACTAGAGAAGAAATTCCAAACTTGGAAGCAGGGACTAGAAAGAAAGGGTCTCAAAGTCAACATGACAAAGACTAAGGTTCTTGTAAGTAGACGAGAAAACAGAACCCAGATTCCCTCAGGGAAATGGCCTTGCTCAGTATGTAGGAAAGTTGTAGGTAGGAACTCCATCCTCTGCCCCAAATGCAAACAATGGGTACACAAGAGATGTAGAGGGATCTCAGGAAGTTAAACTAAGAATGTAGGCTTCACATGCAGCAGCTGTGCTGGGACAGCAAGCAGCAAACAGCCACAGGAAACAAGTACCACCAATCTCTGGGAGGCCTCTGTAGAGACAGTAGACAGCTTCTGCTACCTAGGTGACCGAATTAGCAGCGGAGGTGGGTGTTCGGAAAGTACAATAACTAGGGTAAGAACAGGATGGAAGAAGTTCAGGGAGCTACTGCCACTGCTAGCTGCAAAAAGGCTTCTCCCTCAAAATGAAAGGCAGACTGTATGATGCGTGTATACGAACAGCAATGTTGCATGGTAGTGAGACCTGGGTATATATATATATATAGATATACCAGTTATTGATATATAGGTATATATATATATATATACACAGTTGTTGATATATAGGTATATATATATATATATATATACACGCAGTTATTGATATATAGGTATATATATATATATATATATACACAGTTGTTGATATATAGGTATATATATATATATATATATATATATATATATATATATATATACACACACAGTTATTGATATATAGGTATATATATATATATATATATATATATATATATACACACAGTTATTGATATATAGGTATATACACAGTTATTGACATGTATGTATGTATGTACACTCCCTCTCTTCGGAGGAATGATAAAATGTCTTCAATTCTGAAGAGACTGGCAATTATATACTATCATATATAATTCTCTATTATATATACATATATGTATATACTGGTTTTTCCACATTATACATATTGTTAGCACCCCAAACACTTAAATTGGGTTTATATTTAAATATAACCTAATGTTTGTTGAGTGAGATGGTTACCAGTCAGAGTTTAGCTTTAAACTATCTCTGTTATTGTATTAAATATATATATATATATATGTGTGTGTGTGTGTATAGTTTGAAACTAGCTGTTGAAATGGCAAGAGCTCAGCTGTCGGGGTCCTGACTCTTTCATATATATATATATCCAGACACACACGTGTGTGTATGTGTTTAACAATAAGTCAACAATAGCGTCATTGGTTTCCTGTGTTTGAGTCACCAACAGATAACTGGATTAAATAATAAACTCCACCTGTTAACTTCCTGCGAGAGGGATTGGTTTGCCCGCTATCTCTAGCAGGTCGATTAACAATAGACTGATAATGATAATGATAACGATGATGGTGATAATGGTGGTGATAATGGTGGTGATGGTGCAGGTGATGGTGGTATATTTGTTATATCTAGCACCTTTGTTGGTTGTAGCGAATGTCACGAAACTTATATACTTTAGTATTAATAGTCATAATTGTTTCTACTTTAGGCACAAGGCCAGCAAATTACCCAGTGTATTACTGGTACTTTATTTTATCGGCCCCGTAAGGATGAAAGGCAAAGTTAACCTCGGCGGGATTTGAACTCAGTATTAATAGTAATAATTGTTTCTACGTTAGGCACAAGGCCAGCAATTATCCCAGTGTATTACTGGTACTTTATTTTATCGACCCCAGTATTAATAGTAATAATAATGGTTTCTTATACAAGCACAAGGACAGCAATTTGGGGGGAGGGGAAAGTCGATTAAATTGACCCGCAGTACATTACTGGTACTTTATTTATCGAACCCGTAAAAATGAAAGCTAAAACTATTTGCAATTTGGCCTGATTTGCAATTAGAACGTAAATAGCCGTAAATGTCTGCCACGAAGCATGTCCGAGATAATAATAGTAGTAGCAGTACTATTGCCGTCGTTAATATCTCCTTAGTGCGAACCTTGTGTGGCCCAATAAAGAAATTATTATTATTAGTATTATAAGTGTTAGTAGTAGTAGTATATTAGTATTTAAGGTTTTGCTTTTACTCACCTCTTAATAACCCTTATTTAAGTCCAAGGGGTTAAACCTTTATGCCTCATCAGCTCACATTGACTTTGAGGTTCTTAATTACACACAACGTCCGTAATGACACACCTGCGATAATTATCCCATAATTTACCCTATATTATATTGTAAGTTATATAATTATATTATTTCATAAATTATATAATTTATATATTATTTACAAGTTATATAATCCGTTTATTTCATATATTTTGCTGACTCAGACCTCAAAGTTTGTTAATTTTCTCCTCTTTACGTTTGTCACTTTTACACAACGATACGTCAACCCTTCTGGTTAATAAAGAAAGTATTATTAAAAATATTATTATATTATAAATATTATTTTTTTTTCCTTCGTTCGTCTTCTTGTTCGAAGTAACTTATCCTTTGCGGAGTTTTACAGAAATCCTTACATAATGAATTGTTGATTTAAGGTTTAAACAGGTTAACTTTACCTTTCATCCATTCCAGTTCGATAAAAAAAACAGTACCAGTCAAATACTGTGTTCGATTCTTCCTCTATATCTCTTTCTTACTTCTGTTCTTTCTCACACTCTTTGTCTCTGTCCTTCTCTAGAAGAAATCTGTTTGTAGTCAGACCTGCAGCGGAAACATGGGTTCTGTTAGGGTTTTTTTCATGCCCCAGAAATGCCGTATGTCACCAACCACGGTATCCCTATGACTCCCGGGACCATGTATATATTTATACAAACAAACTATTCGTTCGTTAGTCGTCGGCTTCTCTTCCTATCCTGATACCTATAGCGAGGTTTGTGGTGTAGTTGTCACCACAAAGTAATATATCAAGAAGCATTAATATGACAATGAAGGTGTCTTTTAACGTCCATAGTTGTTGCCAACTACTGAAATGATTGTCACAATTTATTGTCGTGCGCCGCCGCTCTTTCCTCTCTCACGACCTCTCCTTTCCTCATTTCTTCTCCTGTCCCACTTTCACACAATCACAAACACACCCACACTTACTCACTATCTATATCTCTGTCTATTGGGCCTTCTCTGTATATAAACCTGTAGGTTGAAGAAGAGAGCAACAGGAAGAAAGGGGCACTTGCACAACATGTTCCCGGAGTTGAGGGTTGTTCTATCTACGGGGTATAAAGCAACCCACTTGTAATGCCTCCCCCCTATTGGGGATTTCGATTGTTGAATTTGTTTGTTGAAAATATTTTTACACGATTGTATGTAAAATCCCCGGCACGTGTCTTTATTTTGTCCCCTTTTCTTGTGCGCCCTTGCGGCAAATAAAGAAATCTACCTATCTATACTTCACTATCTCACTCTTTCTCTCCCACTCTTTCACACTCCCTCTCTCTATCTCTGCCTTTCCCTCTCACTCTCCCCTCTTCCTTATCATTCGATCTATATTTCCCTTTCCCACATTATTTTTATTTCTGTCTCCTTACATAACCTACCTACCTACCTACCTCCCTGTTACCTACCTACCTACCTACCTACCTACCTACCTACCTACCTACCTACCTCCCTACCTACCTCCCTGTTACCTACCTACCTACCTACCTACCTACCTACCTCCCTGTTACCTACCTACCTACCTACCTACCTACCTACCTACCTACCTACCTACCTCCCTGTTACCTACCTACCTACCTACCTACCTCCTACCTACTTACCTACCTACCTACCTACCTACCTACTTACCTACCTACCTACCTACCTACCTACCTACCTACCTACTTACCTACCTACCTACCTACCTACCTACCTACCTACCTACCTACCTCCCTGTTACCTACCTACCTACCTACCTACCTCCCTGTTACCTACCTACCTACCTCCCTGTTACCTACCTACCTACCTACCTACCTCCCTGTTACCTACCTACCTACCTACCTCCCTGTTACCTACCTACCTCCCTGTTACCTACCTACCTGTTACCTACCTACCTACCTACCTACCTACCTACCTACCTCCCTGTTACCTACCTACCTACCTACCTACCTACCTACCTACCTCCATGTTACCTACCTACCTCCCTGTTACCTACCTACCTACCTACCTACCTACCTCCATGTTACCTACCTACCTACCTGTTACCTACCTACCTACCTACCTACCTGTTACCTACCTACCTACCTACCTACCTACCTCCCTATTACCTACCTACCTCCTACCTACCTACCTACCTACCTACCTACCTACCTCCCTATTACCTACCTCCCTATTACCTACCTACCTACCTACCTACCTACCTACCTACCTGTTACCTACCTACCTACCTATTACCTACCTACCTACCTACCTCCCTGTTACCTACCTCCCTACCTACCTACCTCCCTACCTACCTACCTACCTACCTACCTACCTACCTACCTACCTACCTACCTACCTACCTACCTACCTACCTCCCTACCTACCTACCTACCTACCTACCTACCTACCTACCTACCTACCTCCCTGTTACCTACCTACCTACCTACCTACCTACATCCCTGTTACCTACCTACCTACCTACCTCCCTGTTACCTACCTACCTACCTACCTACCTCCCTGTTACCTACCTACCTACCTCCCTACCTACCTACCTACCTACCTACCTACCTACCTACCTACCTCCCTGTTACCTACCTACCTACCTACCTACCTACCTACCTCCCTACCTCCCTACCTACCTACCTACCTCCCTGTTACCTACCTACCTACCTGTTACCTACCTACCTACCTACCTACCTACCTACCTACCTACCTCCCTGTTACCTACCTACCTACCTCCCTACCTACCTACCTACCTACCTCCCTGTTACCTACCTACCTACCTGTTACCTACCTACCTACCTACCTACCTACCTACCTCCCTGTTACCTACCTACCTGTTACCTACCTACCTACCTACCTACCTACCTACCTCCCTGTTACCTACCTACCTACCTACCTACCTCCCTGTTACCTACCTACCTACCTCCCTACCTACCTACCTCCCTGTTACCTACCTACCTACCTACCTACCTCCCTGTTACCTACCTACCTACCTACCTACCTACCTACCTACCTACCTCCCTGTTACCTACCTACCTACCTACCTACCTACCTACCTGTTACCTACCTACCTACCTACCTCCCTGTTACCTACCTACCTACCTACCTACCTACCTACCTCCCTGTTACCTACCTACCTACCTACCTACCTACCTACCTACCTCCCTGTTACCTACCTACCTACCTATCTACCTACCTACCTCCCTGTTACCTACCTACCTACCTACCTACCTCCCTGTTACCTACCTACCTACCTACCTACCTACCTGTTACCTACCTACCTACCTACCTACCTACCTACCTCCCTGTTACCTACCTACCTACCTACCTACCTACCTACCTCCCTGTTACCTACCTACCTACCTATCTACCTACCTACCTCCCTGTTACCTACCTACCTACCTACCTACCTACCTCCCTGTTACCTACCTACCTACCTACCTACCTACCTCCCTGTTACCTACCTACCTACCTGTTACCTACCTACCTACCTACCTCCCTGTTACCTACCTACCTACCTACCTACCTACCTACCTACCTATTACCTACCTCCTACCTACCTACCTACCTACCTACCTACCCACCTACCTGTTACCTACCTACCTCCCTGTTACCTACCTACCTACCTACCTACCTACCTCCCTGTTACCTACCTACCTACCTACCTACCTCCCTACCTACCTACCTACCTACCTACCTCCCTGTTACCTACCTACCTCCCTACCTACCTACCTACCTCCCTGTTACCTACCTACCTACCTACCTACCTCCCTGTTACCTACCTACCTCCCTACCTACCTACCTACCTACCTACCTACCTACCTACCTCCCTGTTACCTACCTACCTACCTACCTACCAACCTACCTACCTACCTATTACCTACCTACCTATTACCTACCTACCTCCCTGTTACCTACCTCCCTGTTACCTACCTACCTACCTACCAACCTACCTACCTACCTACCTACCTACCTACCTAGCTACCTACCTACCTACCTACCTCCCTGTTACCTACCTACCTACCTACCTACCTCCCTGTTACCTACCTACCTACCTACCTACCTCCCTACCTACCTACCTCCCTGTTACCTACCTACCTACCTCCCTGTTACCTACCTACCTCCCTGTTACCTACCTACCTACCTACCTACCTCCCTGTTACCTACCTACCTACCTACCTCCCTGTTACCTACCTACCTACCTACCTACCTACCTACCTACCTCCCTGTTACCTACCTACCTACCTACCTACCTACCTCCCTGTTACCTACCTACCTACCTACCTACCTCCCTGTTACCTACCTACCTACCTACCTACCTACCTACCTACCTCCCTGTTACCTACCTACCTACCTACCTCCCTGTTACCTACCTACCTACCTACCTACCTCCCTGTTACCTACCTACCTACCTATTACCTACCTACCTACTTACCTACCTACCTACCTGTTACCTACCTCCTACCTACCTACCTACCCACCTACCTACCTACCTACCTACCTACCTACCTATTACCTACCTACCTACCTACCTCCCTGTTACCTACCTACCTACCTACCTACCTACCTACCTACCTCCCTGTTACCTACCTACCTACCTATTACCTACCTACCTACTTACCTACCTACCTACCTACCTACCTCCCTGTTACCTACCTACCTACCTGTTACCTACCTCCTACCTACCTACCTACCCACCTACCTACCCACCTACCTACCTACCTATTACCTACCTACCTACTTACCTACCTACCTACCTGTTACCTACCTCCTACCTACCTACCTACCCACCTACCTACCCACCTACCTACCTACCTATTACCTACCTACCTCCCTGTTACCTACCTATCTACCTACCTACCTACCTATCTATCTACCTACCTACCTACCTACCTACCTACCTACCTACCTCCCTGTTACCTACCTACCTACCTACCTACCTACCTATTACCTACCTACCTACCTACCTACCTACCTACCTATCTACCTACCTACCTACCTACCTACCTATCTACCTACCTACCTACCTACCTATCTACCTACCTACCTACCTATCTACCTACCTACACGTATTTTGCTTCTGACAACGCAGCCTTCATGCTTTGCGTCGAAGAACTGGTCCAAAGCCGTTCTCGTCGCTAGCACGCTGGCTACGTTGCCACTCCTAAGTGCCTTTTCTACTTTATCTACCAGTTCCTTTTCGGTCTTATTTTTATCTAACACTAATTCTTTACTAAAATCTATCGAGTCTAATCTAACTGCCCTCTTGAGAGAGTACCACCATCTGTTGTTGACAATGGCCCCCGTCAAGTGCTGCTTAACTAAAGTGCTAATCCGTCTACTGTAGGCTTTGCATGTCGGTAACGACAAGTTCAGCTTCCAGTAGCCGGGTCCCTGTCTATGGGTTTTGTCAAGGTTGACTAAGCAGGTCACTGATTTGTGATCCGAATAGGCAACCATGAACATTTGTGGACAGCTTAACATGTCCCTACCTTCTTTCCAACTAGAACCCCATCTAGGTACGATCTAGATGTTCCGCTAAGATTAGTCCACGTCCACAGTGGCACATTCGGAAAATCTAGTCGATATCTATCGGCCAGGTCAAATCGGCCGATTAACTGTTTGAGGCTGTTACACCCCCCTCTATCGGGACATGCTCCCACATAGTCCCAACGTGTATCTTTGATTCCATTCCAGTCCCCCACTAACAGCAGGGAGCGGGACGTTCCCAGAAAAGTCTCTAGACGTTTGAAGACGTCTGGCCGCGGTGTCCCGGATGGGGCATATGCGGCCACCAGCCTGAAGGCTCCACCTTCACTACCGTCAACGTCTAGGACCACCAGTCGACCCTCCGGGTCCAGATGTACCGTCTGTGTTACGAGGTCCAGGTGTTTCCGCAGCAAAGCGGCAACCCCAACCCCACCTCCCGGCTGACAGAGAGATGCGTAGATCTCAAAGTCGTCGAAGATGGGGACCAGTTGTCGCTCGCTGTGTATCCTGGACTCGCAAATGGCTGCTACATCCATGCTGTGCGACCTGAGGTCGTTTAAGAGTTTGCCCTGTTTCCAGGGCATAAATAAATAGATAGATAAATAGGTAGATAGATAGATAGGTAGATAGATTTTGAAGGATGCAGTGTTCTGACCGCAAACAACTGATGCAGGTAGTTTGTTCCATGCTTCAGCAATCTCTGAATGTGAACAAAACAGCTGGGCTGTTTTCTGACTTTGTAGGCATGTCTACGGGTTTTAAACATACGGAATTCAAAAAGGTGCTCAGGGTTGTTGTTGGTAAGGTGGTTAATAATTTTGTGGGTGTTTACCAAATCAGTTGCCAGACGTCAGAGCTTTACTGTATCCATATATATCTGTGTGTGTGTGTAGCACATCTTTAGTTAGCAATTATAACGAGTCTGGTGCTAAGATGAGTTTGTGGTGTTCATCAATTGTGGATTGCTCAATGATGCAGTCATCATTGGCAGAATGTAGGCGAAGGAAGATTGATGTGCTGGAATCAATGTGACCAGTGATTGTGAGTGTGCAAGTAAGTGTTCCTTATGATGATGTGATGGTTCCATGGGTAAGTGGTCTACCATGGGCAAGCTCTCTACCATGGGTAAGTGGTCTACCTTGAACACATGAGACAACTGTAGCAAGAGTTGCCTCCCTTTTTATGACGATCACATCACCAGTAGCCTCTCTAGACAGGAAGTAGCTGGAGTTACTTCCCGTTGAGGTTGCAGAACCTCCTTAGGAACTTCCGTCCAGGGAACTATAAAATGAGAGAGCTGAAAGCTATCTCCCTCTCTTTTCACCTTTCGGCCAGGCGCATTCCGCCGAAGGTATACTCTCTCGCTTCCTGTCTGTGAAAAGGTAAACACCTAACTTTCTTTCGTCGTGAAATCACTAGCCAACATGTAACACAACAACTTAACCACGGCCTGGCAACACTTCAGCCAGTGGACCGTGTCTTCTGAAATCCTTAATTCATTGTTTCATCTCTCTTGGCATGTCAGCTATTCAGCTCTACTCAGCTCAATCTTCGTAAATAAATATTGTACATACAACCTCAGTCACCCTGTTATACAACTAGAAACCCAATATCCAGTGAAACTTAAGCAATCAAAGAACAGCTTCTTGGTGGTTACATGATAATGTAATAGAAACCATTGAGGTGATTATCAAATTATTGCTACATACAGTAGGTAACTGCTGCAACTGGTTTCTCCCTCAAAATGAAAGGCAGACTGTATTATGCGTGTATACGAACAGCAATGTTACATGGTGGTGAGACATGGGCGCTGTCTGTGGAAGACTTGCGTAGATTAGAAAGAAACGAAGCCTGCATGCTCCGATGGATGTGTAATAGTAATATACGCGAATGGCAAAGTATAAATGAATTGAGTGAGAGACAGTATAAGAGGAATCAAATGCTGTGTGCAGGAGAGGAGGTTGCGTTGGTATGGACATGTGATGCGTATGATGAATGACATAAGGTGCAGAGCACTAAAAGTCGAGAGAAGACTTGGAGTGGGGAGACCCAAGAAGACCTGGGATAAGTTGATAAAAGCTGGCCTTACCCAATTACACCCCTCAAAGGCGATGACACAGGACCGAGACCTCTGGCGTCACGCAGTAATACAGAAGACCCGACTTCCCACGGGTACAAGCCAAAGCTGAAGCATCTAGACAAAGTGGTCGTGGAGGTGTCATGACAAAAAGCACCCAGCCCACACTGTAAAGTGGACGTGTAGGCGCACGGTAAAAAAAGCACCCATCACTCACTGTAAATGAGGTTGGTGTTAGGAACGGCATCCAGCTGTAGAAATCAAGCCAGAATCAGTTCCCGTATGAGCAAGACATGGTCACCTGACCTGGCATTGCCCACACCAGGACAACCCATCTAACCCATGCTAGCATGGAAGAATGGACGTAAAACGGTGACGATGATGACCTCTGTTCTCCCCCCTCTCTCCCTCTCGTGTCGGACTATATAATACTTACATCCAAACAAATACTTTTCCTTTTGTTAATTTCTCGTCTTCCCAGTTGTAACAAATTTACTGGTGGCGGAGGTTTTTAATTGTGTCACCAACATGACCACATTACACGGTGGACGGGTTGATTTTTGTCATGTCACCAACACAATACACTCACACAGATACACACACACACATACAAACATACACATCACTGGAACACTTGTCAGAGTCAATGGAAGTCCAATAACAGCAACAGCAACAACAAAGACCAATTTTGTTTTATTAACGAGATGCTAGTTGTCCTTAAACCTGGCATCTGGTCAACTGGTCAACCAGTTGACCAGATGACCACCTTACCCCCACATACACACACAAACATATACACACACCCACACACACAAACAGACATATACACATTGGTGAATTGGCAGTATCGGTAGAGGGTTGGACGCCATGCTTTCTAGCATAGTTACGTCCCTTTACAGTCTGAGTTCAAATCCCGCCGAGGTTAACTTTGCCTTTCATCCTTACGGGGTCGATAAAATAAAGTACCAGTAATGTACTGAGTGATTGCTGGCCTTGTGCCTAAAGTAGAAACAATTATTTCCTACACACACATATATACAAATACACACCCAGTCACATACACACCGACACGCACAAATAAACACACACAAACAGACACAGACCATTCATTCCTACACACACACACAGATACAAATACTTGTACACACCCAAACACACACATTAACAAACAGGCATATGCACATACAAACACATGCACACACACACATACACTAATACACTAATACACAAGCACAGACAAAAAAAAACAGACAGGCACACACATATACACATACATATATATACACACACACATATACACAATATCACAATTCTCTACCAATTGCCTGTTGAACAAACAGCTAACCTTGATCTCACACACATACACATACATACACATACACACATACACACACACATACATACACACTCACGTGTGTGTGTGTGTGGAGGGGGGGGTTAGGGATTTGGTGTGTTTGTGTGCATGTATGTGGTGGGGTTTTGTGTTTGTAAGCTTGTGTGAGTGTGCATGTGTCTGTACGTGTGTGTGTGTGCTTATGTGTGTATGTGTCTGTACGTGTGTGTGGGTGGGTGTGTGCTTGTGTGTATGTGTCTGTGTGTGTGTGTGTCTGTACGTGTGTGTATGTGTCTGTGTGTGTGTGTGTCTGTACGTGTGTGTATGTGTCTGTACGTGTGTGTGGCTGGGTGTGTGCTTATGTGTGTATGTGTCTGTACGTGTGTGTGTGTGTGTGTTTGTACGTGTGTGTGGGTGGGTGTGTGCTTATGTGCATGTGTCTGTACGTGTGTGTGTGGGTGGGTGTGTGCTTATGTGTGTATGTGTCTGTACGTGTGTGTGGGTGTGTGTGTGTGTGTGTATGTGTCTGTACGTGTGTGTGCTTATGTGTGTATGTGTCTGTACGTGTGTGTGGGTGGGTGTGTGCTTATGTGTGTATGTGTCTGTACGTGTGTGTGTGTGTGCTTATGTGTGTATGTGTCTGTACGTGTGTGTGTGTGTGCTTATGTGTGTATGTGTCTGTACGTGTGTGTGTGTGTGTGTGCTTATGTGTGTATGTGTACCTGATTATAGAAAATGAGGACACACAGACAGTGGCAGCATTAACGATCAATTTTATTTCCTGATTAAATTAATTAACAAATGCTGTGGTTAGAATGTCTCTGGACAGATTTTATGGACAAAACCAGTTGGCAGGAGACCCCGAGTAAGATGGTTGGATAACATCCTTGAACTTGGTTGGTCTCACTTGGGGTCAAGCCGGATCAGTTGGAGACAGTTGCTTCTGACAGGACCCACTAGAGGGAGTGTTTGAGGTCACTGCCTCCCACGACCCTCTCAGGAATAAGTGGGCAAAGAAGAACAACAACAAACGCTGTTATTTACCAAGCAAGGGTGGTGGATTGGCAGTATCGGTAGAGGGTCGGACGCCATGCTTTCCAGCATAGAGTTACGTCCCTTTACGATCTGAGTTCAAATCCCGCTGAGGTTGACTTTGCCTTTCATCCTTACGGGGTCGATAACATAAAGTACCAGTAATGTACTGGGTAATTGCTGGCCTTGTGCCTAAAGTAGAAACAGTTATTTACCAAGCAAATGGGAAACAGTTATTGAAGTAGACAACAATTATGCTCCAGAATGGCTGTTTAAACATGTTTGATGGTAAACTTAGGAAAATTAACAAATAGAGAACAAGACAACGAATGAAAAGATAAAATGAAAAACATTATTTTTTAAGGGGGAAACCTTAAATTATTTTTTGAAAAGAAAAATAGAAACGAAGGACACAGAACTCCAGGGTGATCAGCCGTTGAGATGGACTTTCGACCCCTAACAACAGTACTGCTGGTCTACCTAGGATCACAGCATCTGACACAAGCCAAAACAGTGTCCATGGAGTAAGAGATGAGACAAAACAATTGATGAGTGCAGAAATGGCAGGAGTTCCATGTGGAAGGAAGCTGTGGAAGAGGAAGACCAAGAAAGATCCGGACAGCGAGCATGACAGCTGACCTCAACAAACTACAACTCACAAGAACATTACCAATGTTATTTTTACAAACTCAAGAAAGTGTTTAACCCTTTAACATTCAGTCAGAATTCTTTCACGTCTTTCTGTTTAAACAGGCTGTAACCAGCATCCTTAACACTAAATCTATTAGACTATCTTACTCCACTGCACCAAACATAGAGGCACACATTAAGATGCTCTATGCTAAAAAGATACGTAACAACACCGGAACACACATTTATAACAATAACAATGAAATTACCATCGACCACAACAGAATATCTAATACACAACCACCCACTAGAAGGCAAACAAAACGTAACACACTTGTACGGGCATCGCAGCCCACCAATTATGCCAAAGTTGCCCATGACAAGAATTGTAACTGCCACCTACCTGAAACCTGTCCATTACATAATGAATGTATGCAGTCTAACCTGGTTTACCAATCCACAGTAGAATCAGTCAACCAGAAATGGTATTACATCGGAGCGACTGGGAATACATTTAAAGCCCGTTGGTATACACACCGTTACGCAATGAAACATTCCCAGCATTGTTATGTAACTACCCTTGCGAACAAGACCTGGCAACCATCAATACACCCTGAAGTGGAAAAAATTATCGAACGCACCCCCATATCGGAGTGGTATGAGAAGCTGTCAATTATGTGACCTTGAACTGTTTCACATTTTGAGTTCGAAGAATAGGTTACTCAACAATAAAATCGAAAGATCAATTTATTGCAACCATAGACTCAAAGAAAAATGTTCGCACAACAAGTGCAAATCGAACCCTTAACCTCCTACTACCACCTGACAAACTGCATATACTTAGACTTTCTACCCTCTTATTGAATCTAACCCCTTTAATTACCCACAGTAGCCAATACTTATGTCCCTCCCTCTCTTTCATTCCTTCTTTTCTTCTCTCCCTTTTTTGCTATCTTTTCTTTTCTATCTTCCCCCTTTATTTTTATATATATATATATATATATTTCTCTCTCTCTCCCACTATAAACAATTTAATTCTCTTTAACTCCCTACACTGTAAATTGACGACATCAAGTCTACGAATCAAAACTGATCGAGGAATCCTTTCACCTTTACCCCTCCCTCCATCCCTGTTTGCCCCTCTACTTCCTAATTCTTCTCCCCTTCCTCTCTTTCTTTATACTACTCCGTTTGTCACTCAACTTCCTAATTATTCTCCCCCTTCCTCTCTCTCTCTATACTAGTCAATACGATTCCAAAAAAATGTTTTTTATATATTAAGAATCTTTTACAAGTAACTTATTCATTATTTTGAGAATTTGGAGGTGAACAACAATTATTATTGAGTGGCTGCTATTTGCAGTGTAGCGATATAAGGTTGCACTTAATGAAAGGGTCGTAAATACCTGAATAAAATCCTTTTTTTAATGCTTACCTGTGTTTTCTCTTTTATTTCGATATATATACATATATAGCTAGATATAGATATATAAAAGGATGTAGTTCACATGAAGCATTGTGTTAGTGTATAATATATAATATCCATATTTAGTTGAAGGCCAAGAGAAGTAGTTTGAATATTCATTTTATTAAGGCTAAATAATGACAAGATTCACTATTTAGCCTTAAGAAAATGAATATGTATATATATATATACATATATGAAAATGTATATATATCATCATCATTATAACAGGACACTGGGTTGTATGTACAATATTTATTTACGAAGAATGGGCTGAGTAGAGCTGAATAGCTGACATGCCAAGAAAGATGAAACAATGAATTAAGGATTTTAGAAGACACGGTCCACTGGCTGAAGTGTTGCCAGGCCGTGGTTAAGTTGTTGTGTTACATGTTGGCTATTGATTTCACGACGAAAGAAAGTTAGGTGTTTACCTTTTCACAGACAGGAAGCGACAGGCTGATTCTTCAAATCAATGCGGGAACTTTTCCCTCGGGGCGCGTAGAGATACATTCTCTTCTACTGGCGCTGATTGGCTGAGCTGAGCCAAATCACGCACAGAGAATGTATGTAAGCCCGCGGAATGTAGGTCACTACATCATCATCATCATCATCATCATCATCATATGTCCGATGTTCCCTGCTTGCAAGGGTGGGACGGGTCTTATTCAGCGCAGCATCTCTCCACTTGTCACGGTCCTTCGTCATCTCCACCGTGAGCTTCAACGATCTGAGGTCTGTTCTCACCACCTCCGCCCATGTTTTTCGTGGTCTACCTCTACCACGTCTTCCTTCAACTGGCATTTCCTGGCACTTCTTCACCCATCGGTCATCCTCCATGCGCATCACATGTCCATACCACCTCAGTCTCCTCTCTCGCACACTACATTCTATCCCTCTCAGACACAGTTTCTCTCTCAACACATTCATGCTGGGTCGTTCACGCACATTGACATTGCACATCCAACGGAGCATGCTTGCCTCATTTCTCTCCAGCCGTCGCATATCCTCTGCAGTTGCTGCCCATGTCTCACTACTTCTTCCAACCCGTCCTTATTCTAGATACTATGGCCTCGGAACATCCTCCTCCCATGCTAATCTGATCTAGGTACCGGAAGCTATCCACCACTTCTATAGCATCCGCCTGCATTTGAAAAATGTGTCTATCAATGCGACTTCTACTGTTTAATTTCCCTGTACATCTACTGCATACATATTTCTCCCTACCTGTTAGTTTGCCTGCTATCCCACTACATCTCTTGTGTACCCAGGATCTGCATTGTGTGGATTTTATAGAATTTATGCCAGTTCCTTTTCTGCATATCGAACATGGCCATTTCTCTGACGGAATCAGAGTTTTGTCCTCTTTTCTACTCATCAACACTTTTGTCTTAGCTAGGTTCACTCTCAGTCCTCTTGCTTCCAACTGCTGTTTCCATAGCCAGAATTTATTCTCTAGCTGCTCTACTGATTCTGCTATAAGAACCAGATCGTCAGCATAGAGAAGTTCCCATGGACAGCCAGTCTTAAACTCCTCTGTTATGGCTTGGAGGACTATAATGAACAAGAGCGGGCTGAGGACCGAACCTTATATAAATATATATATATATATATATATATATATATATATATATATACTTCATATATATATACATATATACAGTCATTTGATATGTGACATTTTTTGCGAAGCATATTATTGCTGGCCATAGGCAAGTTCCTGGCAGGACTAAATACGTACACACACACACACACACACACACACACACACACACACACACACACACACACACACACACACACACACACACACACACACACACACACACACACACACACACACACACACACACACACACACACATATATATATATGACCAAAAGTTAAACAAGGTTTATTGATTAATCAATGAATATAGTTTTACAATAGATTAGAAGCACTCAACAGTCAACTTTTCTGGAGTTATTAGTATTAATTCAAAATATTAATAAAGTCTTGAATTCAACCATCAGCACAGTTGGGGTATGTCATACATCAATTTATATATTTTATCTGATGAGGACGTACTGAAAAAACAGCACAGTACCTCCGAAATATATATAATCTATATATATAAATCCGAAGATGTCTGTCTGTGTGTGTGTGAGTTTGAATCCCTAAAACTCAAAAAACACCCAACCGACTGTTTTCAAACTTTACACATGTAATACTTATGTTTCAGGGAGTGTTCTGAGCAAAAAAAAATTTAGAATTTTCAATGCCCTAGGGACAGCATTAGGCGATTTAGCAATCTTTCTCTATAATTCTTAGTCTTTCTCTTTTTAGATAGATACATATAACGTCGCGCCCTTATAATATCTGTCTGTATGTCTGGCTGTCTGCATTACGTAACTTCCCTGAGGATGTCTGTCTGTGTGTGTGTGTCTGTGAGTTTCAATCCCTAAAACTCGAGTAGTACCAACCGATATTTTTCAAACTTTACATGTGTATTACTTATGTTTCAGGGAGTGTTATGCACATGAAAAAATTCAACTTTTTGATCTCCTAGAGCCCGCATTAGGTGAAAAACTGTGTTTTTTAAAGCTTTTTAGGGGTCTTTTGGGGCGTTACATCAGACCGATTTCCTTGTAATTGTAACTATGTATTAGTCAGTCTCTTCTTCATACCGTGAGCAAAGAAAATCTAACTTTTTTAGGGCCTAGGGCCCGCATTAGGTGAAAAATTTCATTTTTTCAACTTTTTAGGGCTTTTTGGAGGCGTTAAATCTAGCAAATTTCCCGAAATTTCAAGGCATATTATGCACATAAAAAAAATTCATTTTCTTGATCCCCTAGGGCCCGCATTAGGTGAAAACCTGCATTTTTCCTGCTTCATCGAGGAAGATCTTAAAGATTATCCAGCTATCAGAGTATTCAGTTTATTTTCTTTACATATTGTCCAGGCACGCAGCTTTTCCACGATTAGGTCTGTTGGCGGCCCGCCTTCCAAAATACCTTATCCCGTACAACGTCGGGTACCACTGCTATTATTATATCGACCAGATATTCACAACTATACGCCTTCCATAATGATAAAATCATTTTACACGGATTACCTCCCTTATACCGTAATTTTCAACTCTGACATCTTTATTATTTTTTTTCTCGTTTCGTTGGGTTGGACAACCTTAGACTCTCAGGTGAACTTAACCTTCACCAGGAATACTCACTTGGCCAGGCTCCTATATAATATATAGGAAGATCATCTGTGAAGGTAAGTACAGTTTTGACATACCCGCGACGTGTATTTTGTAGAAAATTTGATTATGTAACCACAGGTGTACCTCCGAGTCGTTAGAGCTCCTGTTTTGGCTCTCTGACCTCTCTGAGTTCAGATCCCTTCGAGGTCAGCTTTGCCTTTCATCCCTTCGAAGTCGTAACAAAAAACTATATATATATATATATATATACACGCACCAGTCTAGTCTAGTCTAGTACTGAGGTCGATTCTTACTCTATATCTCTTCCTTACTTCATCTGTCTATCATTTTCTCCGTCCTTCTATCGAAGAAATCTGTTCTGGCCTGGGGAGAAGAGATGGGCTCCACCAGGTCAGAAATGCACAGAGCCCGCCGTATGTCACTACGGTGCCCCTACGACCCCCACTAGGATTTAGGGGTCCATTCATACATAACCTTACCACAACCAGTGCCCCTATTAGGGTATCGTGGAACTTACCGCATAAACAACATTACAAATTCTTTCACAATTCTTTCAGCATGAAAATATCAACACATATAATGGGTCCTGACTTAGTCGCAAAGCCAGCAATTTTGAGGGAAGGGGAAAGCCGGTTAAATCGACCACAGTGTATTACTGGTATTTTATTTTATTGACCCTGTAAAGTAAAGCGAACCTCGGCGAGATTTGAACTCAGAACGTAAAGATACGCAACTCTATGCCAGGAAGCAGGGTGTCCGGTGTTCTACAAATTACTGTCAGCCCACTGCCACCACCACCTGCGACAATCACACCACAGGGGTTACATAATATCGATTATATATAAATATTGAATTAAAATAATTGTTTCTACTTTAGGCACAAGGCCAGCAAATACCCAGTGCATTACTGGTACTTTATTTTATCGACCCCGTAAGGATGAAAGGCAAAGTTAACCTCAACGGGATTTGAACTCGGACCGAAAAGAGACGTAACTATGCTGGAAAGCATGGCGTCCGAACCCCCACCAGTACTATTCTTTATTTATTGACCACAAGGGCCGATATGTAGGGGACAACACAAAAATACAGGGACAGGGGGAAGGGTTTACAAAAAACTGGAGTAAAAAAAAATATCTATCTATATATACAGGGTGTTCTCTAAAAGTGTATACACACTTCAAGAACAGGTAACTTAAATGTGTATATATTTTTTCATATGTTCCTGAAACGGATGCCCGTTTCTCTGGGAATAGGCATTCGTGTTTGTCCGTTCCCTTGTCACTTCAATTTTGGATTACATCCTGATTGTAACCTTGTTATGTAAGAAGCTGTCTGATGAGATCATGGCAGAATCATGTGGCCACTGTCGTCATCGAAATATCTACCACCACCTTATTAATAAACGACTTTAACATCTAAACTTCTTTTTATTTCCTTGTTCTATATATATATATATATATATATATATATATATATATATATATATAGTAATAAGAATAAATTTGAAGACTAAAATCCTTGTTGTCAAGAAATAAAGAATAGTACTGGTGGGGGTCGGACGCCATGCTTTCCAGCATAGTTACGTCTCTTTACGGTCCGAGTTCAAATTCCGTTGGATTTTAGTCTTCAAATCTTTGTTAGTTTCAGAAGATTCCGTTAAGGGTGAAAGCAGCGATTCTTTGCTTAAACTTTAATCTGTTATTTTAATAAATATATATATATATATATATATATATATATATATATATAACGGAAGAAATGTGGTAAGGAACCAGGTGGACCATAACGCACCAAAGTACTCAATACTTAGGGTAGTAGAGTGAGTAATAGGAACGAGTAGGACCCCGACGGCTGAGCTTAAGCCGTTTCGACGGCTAATTCCAGAATTAGCCGTCGAAACGGCTTGAGCTCAGCCGTCGGGTCCTACTCGTTCCTAAATATATATATATATATATATATATATATATATATATATATATATATATATATATATATAGGGAGTGTAACATGCTGTTACTGTAGGTTCACCCGAGTGTGCACGCGATGCGTAGTTTCTCGTGTGTAAAGAAGTGTAGAACTAAACATTCTGTATTTACCACAGCAGAGGTCCGACGAACTTTTGATTCCAGAATCGGGCCAGATCGAACCTTGAAATGATCAATAGCGAAACGCGCGTCACTACTCAATAAACATAAAAAATACATAACAAATCCTTTTATTATATATATATATAACCTCGCCGAGGTTGACTTTGCCTTTCATCCTTACTACGGGGTCGATAAAATAAAGTACCAGTAATGCACTTGGTAATTGCTGGCCTTGTGCCTAAAGTAGAAACAATTATATATATATATGCATATATATATATATATATATATGATATGTTGATTTAAAACTGCACTATCCACAAGTGTTTTTTAGCCTTCATATCATGTTCTCCTGTTTTATCTGATGAAGACACAAATATTATTGCATGATGATGTTTGTTTTTGAAATGCGCATAATAAAATACATGGAACTCCTTTAACCATCTTTTGATCTTATATTATATATATATATATATATATATATATATATATATATATATATATTTCGTTTCTGAATTTGTTTAGCAAGATTCTTTATCTGAAAACGTGTGTTGAAACCGATATTGTTATACTTTAGGAGGGTCATGTTGCCAATAAGAAACACACGCACCAGTTGCTTTCACTCCAATTTATTATAATAAATTTATAAATTTAGGAATTTATAAATTTCCGGTTGGTTGGTTGGTTCCACAACCAGATGGTTGTTTATATATTGTCAAAGTTCTTTCGTCACACATTCTGTGACCTCTTCAGTGACTGGGGATACTTTTCTTTGTTTTTGTGCCTCTCCTTTGTTCTGTCCTACGCCATCTTGTTTCTGTGTGTGTGTTGTGTGCTCAGTCTGCGCATGCGCCACATCCGGGTGTCTGTGTGTGTTTATATTTGTTTATTTATTTGGTTATTTACATATTACAGGTTGGTTGTTTGTTCTATGTGTGTGTGTGTTTTCATTTTGTCCTTAATTGTAAGCTGTTATGTTGCTGTTCCACTCATGTTTTCTATTTAATTTTAGTTGTAATTCTTTTATGTTTACTGCCTCTGTGATTTGTCTAAACATTGCATCTTTTCTGTGTGTAGATTCTATTTTTATTTCTATGTTCTCTAATTTACCCTTATGTTCTATTTTAGCATGTTGGTAGAGTACAGATGATTCTTTACTATCTTGAAGCTCTCGCCAGTGTTCATTTATCTGTTCCCCTACACTACGAGCTGTCTCATCTATGTACACTTTATTTTTGTCTCTAAATTGTCCTTCAGTACATCTTATGCTATATACTACATTTCTAGTTTTACAGTTAATAATAAGTTGGTGTTCATCAGGGCTCCGTTCTTAGCCCCCTACTATTTATTATTGCCCTTCAGGCTATAACAGTAGAGTTCAAGACTGGCTGCCCATGGGAACTCCTATACGTAGATGATCTAACGCTCATAGCTGAATTAATGGCTGAACTAGAGAAGAAATTCCAAACATGGAAGCATGGCCTAGAATCAAAAGGCCTTCAAGTTAACTTGTCTAAGACTAAAGTTCTCGTTTGTAGAAAGGAAAATAGGGCACCGGTCCCATCCAGGAAATGGCCATGCTCAGTGTGTAGGAAAGGAGGAGGTAGAAACTCCATTTTATGTCCCAAATGCAAAGTATGGGTGCATAAAAGATGTAGTGGGATCACAGGTAAGCTAACTAAGAACATAGATTTTATATGTGGCCGGTGCTCAGGTGCAATAAGTAGCAGCAAGTGCCCACAATACTAGCTCATTCCATTACACAGATGGTTCTATAGAAATAGTGGACACCTTCCGTTACCTGGGTGACAAAATCAGCAGTGGTGGAGGGTGCTCTGAAAGTACAGTAGCTAGAGTCAGAACGGGATGGAAAAAGTTCAAAGAGCTTATACCACTATTAGCCGCTAAAGGGTTCTCTCTAAAAATGAAAGGCAGGCTGTATGATGCCTGCACACGAACAGCAATGTTACATGGCTGTGAGACCTGGGCATTGTGTGCAGAGGATATACGCCGACTAGAGAGGAACGAAGCTTGCATGCTCCGCTGGATGTGTAATAGTAATATATGTGAACGGCAAAGCATAAACGAACTAAGGGAAAAATTAGAAATAAGAGGGATCAGATGTTGTTTACCCGAGAGAAGACTACGTTGGTATGGTCACGTGATGCGTATGAAAGACGACAGCCGTATAAAAAAGTGCAGGGCAATAAAAATAGACGGTAGCCACGGAGTAGGCAGACCCAGAAAAACCTGGGACGACTTGATAAATTCCGACCTCACACACTTACATCTCTCCAAGACAATGTGGTTGGTGTTAGGAAGGGCATCCAGCCGTAGAAAACCCGCCAGACAGTCCTATGCGAACAAGACAACCACTTTTGCCTCAAGTGGGAAAACTCCCGTCCAGACCCATGCAAGCGTGGAAGATGGACGTTAAACGATGATGATGATGATGATGATATATATATGCATATATATATCATCATCATCATCATCATCATCGTTTAACGTCCATCTTCCACGCTTGCATGGGTCTGGACGGGAGTCCATATATATATATGCATATATATATATATATGCGTATATAACCTGGGATGACTTGATAAATACCGACCTCACACACTTACACCTCT
Source organism: Eledone cirrhosa (assembly GCA_964016885.1). NCBI lineage: Eukaryota > Metazoa > Mollusca > Cephalopoda > Octopoda > Eledonidae > Eledone > Eledone cirrhosa. The sequence continues at coordinate 22,896,139 of OZ024765.1, forward strand.
CCAAGACAATGTCACTGGACCGAGAACTTTGGCGGTACACAGTAATAGAGAAGACCCGCCTTACCTAAATACAAAGTAAAACCTACTACAGTCAGTAGGCACCTCTAACAAAATACACCCCCGTCCCACTACCCCCACCTCATCCACACCACCCCTTTCAATATAAAGTTATGTTGGTACCACAACATCCAGCCCGAAACAAATGAGGTCGTGTAGGTGTCACGACAAAAAAACACACAGTCCACGCTGTAATGTGGCCGTGTAGGTAACACGGTAAAAACCTCCCAGTCCACACTGTAAATGTGGTTGGTGTTAGGAAGGGCATCCAGCTGTAGAAAACCCGCCAGACAATCACTCTTGCCTCAAGTGGGAAAACTCCCGTCCAAACCCATGCAAGCATGGAAGATGGACGTTAAACGATGATGATGATGATGATATATATATATGCGTATATATATATATATATATGCATATATATATGCATATATATATATATATATATATATATATATATATATATATGCATATATATATATATATATATATATATATATATATATATATATATATATGCATATATATATATATATATATATATATATATATATATATGCATATATATATATATATATATATATATATATGCATATATATATATATATATATATATATATATATGCATATATATATATATATATATATATATATATATTTATATATAAATGAAGTAATTCCATCGGAAAAGTCCAGGAAAAAAGAGTGCTCTATGTAGGCAACAGAGCTTAATTATTATTATTATGTAATAAACAATATAAGGCAATTATTCCATTTATATTTATATATATATATATATGTAATATAAGATCAAAAGATGGTTAAAGGAGTTCCATGTATTTTATTATGCGCATTTCAAAAACAAATATCATCATGCAATAATATTTGTGTTTTCATCAGATAAAACAGGAGAACATGATATGAAGGCTAAAAAACACTTGTGGATAGTGCAGTTTTAAATCAACATAAAACTGCACTATCCACAAGTGTTTTTTAGCCTTCATATCATGTTCTCCTGTTTTATCTGATGAAAACACAAATATTATTGCATGATGATGTTTGTTTTTGAAATGCGCATAATAAAATACATGGAACTCCTTTAACCATCTTTTGATCTTATATTATGTATACTCCAGTCCTACAAACTGTAGAGTGCTTCTTATCCGATATCTGCATTGCTTTATTGTACTACAATAAAACTCACCTCCTACATATATATATATGTATATATATATATCATCATCATTTCATCATCATTTCATTTTACGTCCGCTTTTTCCCTGCTTGCAAGGGTGGGACGGGAACTGATTCTGGCTTGATTTCTACAGCTGGATGCCCTTCCTAACACCAACCTCATTTACAGTGAGTGCTGGGTGCTTTTTTGCCGTGGCACCTCCACGACCACTTTGCAGTGGAATGATAGGGACCCCAGTCCTTATCATCTCATTTCTACAGCTGAGTAAACTGGAGCAATGTGAAATAAAGTGTCTTGCTCAAGGAAACAACACATCACCCGGTCTGAGAATTGAACTCACAACCTTTCGATTGCAAGGTCAATGCTCTAACCACTAAGCCATGTGCCTCCATATATATATATATATATATATATATATATATATATATATATGCATATATATATATATATATACATATATATATATATATGCATATATATATATATGTGCATATACACATATATATATATATATGCATATATATATATATATAATATATAAGATCAAAAGATGGTTAAAAGAGTTCCATGTATTTTATTATGCGCATTTGAAAAACAAACATCATCATGCGATGACATTTGCGTTTTCGTCAGATATATATATATATATATGCATATATATATATATATATATATATATATATATATATATATATATATATATATATATAAAAATCGATCGACTTTCGTCAAATCGGACCGAGGGAACAATGTTTCCGTTGGTCTTTCCAATTGCTAATACTATCTATCGGTCGCAACTCCAGGTAGAAGGAGCAACGTGAAATAAAGTGTCTTGCTCAAGGACATAACACATCGCCTGGTCCAGGAATCGAACTCACAACTTTACGATTGCGAATCCAATTCTCTAACCACTCCGCCACACGCCTTCACATATATATATATATATATGCATATATATATATATATATATATATATATATGCATATATGCATATATATATATATATATATGCATATATATATATATATATATATATATATACATAATATATGCATATATATATATATATACATAATATATGCATATATAGATATATATATATATAGTATATTAGGGAGAGGATCAGGGGTGTATAACACTCCACTTATCCAGCAGGCAGTATAAGGTTAGCTCGATGTCTGAGGACAGAGCCGTGATATAATTAATAACAAAGAACGCCTATGGCATATGCATATCTTTACTTGCTAACATTGTTTCATCCGCACTATAAGTGGGACTCATCAGAGCATAAAGGTTGATTACATATCACACAAGCAATAACAAATCCAAGACATTGAAGAAATAAAGAATAAAAAATAATAAAAGATAAAAAATATATTGAGGAAGTAAAAATAAAAATAAACATTGAAAAATAAACATTGAAAAATAATTGAAAAATAAGGGGTGCTATCAGTCACAGTTGGGCGGGGTGCTGTCAACATATAGTTACATACAAGCATACACATGGATAAGAGAACAGACAAGAATAGATAAGATAGATAGGAGTAGGTAACATATTATAATGAAATGATGAAATATATGAAATATAATAGATGAATTATAATGAAATATATGCATATATATATATACATAATATATGCATATATATATATATAAATGAATATAAATGAAAAGTATATATATATATATATATACAATATTAAATAAATGGAAACTATATTTATAAAACCATATTTATTTCATTATATATATTTCGGGGATATCATATTAACAATATGCTATGCCTTCCTCAGACAAAATACAATATAAACAGTTTTATAGATAAATAGATTCGACATACCGTTATAACACCGACTTCCATTTGAAGAGGTTTAAGCTGGCAGTCACTGTCAGCTTAAACCTCTTCAAATTGAAGTCGGTGTTATAACGGTATGTCGAATCTATTTATCTATAAAACTGTTTATATTGTATTTTGTCTGAGGAAGGCATAGCATATTGTTAATATGATATCCCCGAAATATATATAATGAAATAAATATGGTTTTATAAATATAGTTTCCATTTATTTAATATTGTAAATATACTCCAAATATTTGTCGAGTGCTTTTATATCAGTTATAAATATTTACTAGTTGTAACCCAACAATTTTAAATATAACTTTCCATGTATATATATATATATATATATATATATATATATATATATATATATATATATAAGAGTCAACAAAACCACATTTATTGAACCTGAGCCCCCCCCCCCCCCCCCGAGTGGCCCACACAGGAAGAACAATTATCCCAAGGTACTAACCCTATACACATGAATGTGTGCCCGCAACCGTGCGTTGTGTGTGTAACTGGGACTGTGTGAATGTACACACTCATGTGAACGCAACGAAATACTAATACTCCAGGTTGGATTGATAAATGTTCAAGTGTATGCTTAAGAGTATATTTCTATATACTCTCTTGTATGAGTGCACATGTGTATATAGACATGCACGTGCATCCAGAAGTATAAAAGTGTGGGTGGGTATATATGTCTGTACTAAGGGATTCGTCTAAGCTCCAAAGCCCCCAAGCTATTGCTGTGAAGATATATATCACACTCTACCTTTGTCTAGTCTAAACAATAACTCTTCCAAACACCCACTTTACTTTTCTTTAAAAATAACACCCACCTAGTTTTATGTCTGCCTTATACTTGGATTTGGGGGCCTCTGTTGTATATATATATGCACTTGTGCGTACATATATGTATATACACACCTGTATGAATTTGTGTGTGTAGATGTGTGTGTGTCTGAGGGGGTAGGTGTGAGTGTATGTACAAGTCAACCAACATAAGTCTTTTTATTTGTAAATTTTCTAAGTATTTGACTCTAACCATTATTTTAAGTATTACCACCCCACATTAATTCCTCAATTTGTATGTGTGGATGTGTGTGTATGTCTGTGGGGGTAGGTGTAAGTGTATGTGCAAGTCAACCAACATAAGTCTTTTTATATGTAAATTTTCTAGTATTCTACTCTAACCATAATTTTCAGTAGTACCACCCCACATAAATTCCCCCAATTTAAGAATGACCTGTAGTATCGAATCTCATACTATTAACCTTAATTGAATATATATCTGACCAGGAATCCTTTTTGTGAAAATCAGTCATATGGAACTATTATCATCTTGCCTGACGGTTTGAGCTTTACAACACCACCTGCCCCTTTGAGGTCAAATACGAACCCTACTACCATCTACAAACTGACCAATGAGAATTAAGACTATTCCTGCTGACAACAGTAAATTATCCCTAACAAGCTCCTATGTCCCAAGGCTCTGATACCATCAACACCATAAACACAGAGCCGGCATATCTAAGAACTGATTAACTGCCTGATGAGGTCATAGCTATTCAATGGCTATCATCGAAATATATATAGCAGTAAATAAAGGATTATGAGTTCATGCAATTGACTTATGTTTGTCACTATATATTTATATATATTTATATTATTAAATAGCTATGTTCTATACAAAGGGCACTCTATTTTCCTTTGCTTTCCTTTGGAATTACGTAACACACACACACACATATATATATATATACACACAAACACACTCTAACTTCCTCTCTCACACACATATACACATACTTATATACAAACACACAGACCAGTATGTCAGAAATATATGACGCCTACGTAACAGACAAATTCAATGACGTAGTACACACCGCCACCAGCTAACAACAAACACACATCATGGAGCGATCGGACAGGTATGTATGTCGCTTGTATAGAGTTTCTTATATAACATACACCCCTCGCTGCCTCTCTCTATATATATGTATATATATACTGCTCTCTCTATGTATTTATGTATTTATCACGCACACACAGACACACATATATATATATATATACACACACACATATATACAAGGTGTCCCCAATATACACACTTCAACAGCATTCTAATAAATATTACCTGTACAGGTAATCAAAGTGTGTATATATTTTGTATATATATATATATATGTATATATATATATATATGTATGTATATGTATGTATGTATATATATATATATATGTATATATATATATATATATATGTATGTATATGTATGTATGTATATATATATATGTATGTATGTATATATATGTATGTATATATATGTATATATATATGTATGTATATATATGTATATATATATGTATATATATATGTATGTATATATATGTATGTATATGTATGTATGTATATATATGTATGTATATATATGTGTATGTATGTATATATATGTATGTATATATATGTATGTATGTATATATATGTATGTATATATATGTATATATATGTATGTATATATATGTATATATATGTATGTATATATATGTATATATATGTATGTATATATATGTATATATATGTATGTATATATATGTATATATATGTATGTATATATATGTATATATATGTATGTATATATATGTATATATATGTATGTATATATATATGTATATATATATGTATGTGTATGTATGTATATATATGTATGTATGTATATATATGTATGTATATATATGTATGTATATGTATGTATATGTATGTATGTATATGTATGTATGTATATATATGTATGTATATATATGTATGTATATATATGTATATATATATGTATGTATATATATGTATATATATATGTATGTATATGTATGTATATGTATGTATGTATATATATGTATGTATATATATGTATGTATATGTATGTATATATATGTATGTATATATATGTATGTATATATATGTATATATATATGTATGTATGTATATATATGTATGTATATATATGTATGTATATATATGTATGTATATGTATGTATATGTGTGTATATATATGTATATATATATGTATGTATGTCTATATATGTATGTATATGTGTGTATATATATGTATATATATATGTATGTATGTCTATATGTATGTATATATATATATGTATGTATGTCTATATGTATGTATATATATATATTTATGTATATATATATATTTATGTATGTATATGTATGTATGTATATATGTGTATGTATATATATATGTATGTATATATATATATTTATGTATGTATATATATTTATGTATGTATATATAGGTATGTATGTATGTATATATATATACATATATCTATATATGTATATATAGTTTATGTAAAAAACCTTCTTTTGGTGTTTATTTCTTCTATTTTCTGTTTGTTTTCATCGTTCGATTGACAAAGACGATCGCTGGGGAGTGGGGAAAGGGTTTTAGGGGACCAAGACCCTTTTTGGCGCTCTCACCTTCATTAACAGACATGATAGGCTTGAGGAAAACTTTGTGTCCCTTAAAAAAACTGTGTCCGGGGGGCGGGGGTTGGATATTTGCCCAAATTCGCACCCTCCGCATATTACGCCTCTTTTAAATGATTAAAGTGATGATGATGTTGATGTTGGTGATGGTGGTTATGATGATGATGATGGCAATAGTGGGGATGTTGATGATGATGATGATGTTGACTATGATGGCGATGATGACGGTAGCCAACTTTGTGGTCGACGAAATAAAGTACCAGTGAAATACTGGGGGTAGATAGAGAGAATGCCAATATGTTGTCACGCCTCTCTGGAAGATGTTGATGGTGATGGTGATGACAGTAGCACGGCCGAGATAATGGTTTACAGCCCTCAGGGCCGGGTTTGATGTAGAGCAAAGGAAGCAATTGCCCCGGATCTTCTGCAGTGGGGGAGGGGGTTACCAGCGACGGCCGCAGTCATTTATTTGTGCCCTCAGCTGGACTTTTTAGGAATTTAATACCTGTACGTATAAATTTTCAAATCCAATTACCATCACCTGGATTATTGCCTGATATCTCAGTATGGCTGGGTGATAGCGTGACTAAGATGCTGGAATAGCCAAGCACCCTCACCAGGAGCCACCACTACTATCACCACCATCCCCACCACCACATGTACCCACCACCACCAACATCATCACTACCACCCCACCATTAATCGACCACATACCCCACCATCACCAACCCCTACCACATCATCCCACCACTAACCTGACCACATATACCTCACCACCAACATGACCAACCCCAAACACATACTACACTTCACCCCACCATCATCAAAACCCCTCACTCCACCACCATCACCACAAACCCCAACCCACCTCCACCATCATCAAAACCCCTCACTCCACCACCATCACCGCAAACCCCACCTCACCTCACCATCATCGCAAACCCTCACTCCGCCACCACCACTATCACCACAAACCCCCACTTCACCTCTACCCCCCCCCCACCAAACATATATTTGTTTTAATCAGCTAATCCATTGTTCCTATATCAAGTTGTTGTCCATAAATTTCTCACGTTCCACCTGGTTAACTAGATTGCAAATGAAGTAATTGAAAACTGGTTCCTAATCTAACATAATGTAGACCCAGAGCTGACCACCCTGCCCTCTTCACCCTCCTTCTTTTCTGTGAACCTTGAGTCCTTGCTTTTCCACTCCTTTATGGCTTTTATAGTCCTTTCATCTACTTTCCACACACCTGTCCTTGTTACCCTATCCTGATTTGTCATGTTGTTTATGCAGCTGTAAAATAAATATAATATATATATATATATATATATATATATATATATATATATATATATATATATATCTCATCATCATCATCATCATCATCGTTTAACGGCCATGTTCCACGCTTGCATATATATATATATATATATATATATATATATAATATAAATAGTATATGATATATGTGTGATATATATATATATATATATAAATAGTATATGATATGTGTGTGATATATATATATATAATATAAATAGTATATGATATATGTGTGATATATATATATATAATATAAATAGTATATGATATATGTGTGATATATATATATATATATATATAAATAGTATATGATATATGTGTGATATATATATATATATAAATAGTATATGATATATGTGTGATATATATATAAATAGTATATGATATATGTGTGATATATATATATAATATAAATAGTATATGATATATGTGTGATATATATATATATAATATAAATAGTATATGATATATGGTTGATATATATATATATATATAATATAAATAGTATATGATATATGTGTGATATATATATATAATATAAATAGTATATGATATGTGTGATATATATATATAATATAAATAGTATATGATATATGTGTGATATGTATATATATAATATAAATAGTATATGATATATGTGTGATATATATATATATATATATATAAATAGTATATGATATATGTGTGATATATATATATATATAATATATAGTATATGATATATGTGTGATATATATATATATATATATATATATAGTATATGATATATGTGTGATATATATATATATATAATATAAATAGTATATGATATATGTGTGATATATATATATATATATAATATAAATAGTATATGATATATGTGTGATATATATATATATAATATAAATAGTATATGATATATGTGTGATATATATATATAATATAAATAGTATATGATATATGTGTGATATATATATATAATATAAATAGTATATGATATATGTGTGATATATATATATAATATAAATAGTATATGATATATGTGTGATATATATATATAATATAAATAGTATATGATATATGTGTGATATGTATATATATAATATAAATAGTATATGATATATGTGTGATATATATATATATAATATAAATAGTATATGATATATGGTTGATATATATATATATATATAATATAAATAGTATATGATATATGTGTGATATATATATATAATATAAATAGTATATGATATGTGTGATATATATATATAATATAAATAGTATATGATATGTGTGATATATATATATAATATAAATAGTATATGATATATGTGTGATATGTATATATATAATATAAATAGTATATGATATATGTGTGATATATATATATATATATATAAATAGTATATGATATATGTGTGATATATATATATATATAATATATAGTATATGATATATGTGTGATATATATATATATATATATAGTATATGATATATGTGTGATATATATATATATAATATAAATAGTATATGATATATGTGTGATATATATATATATATAATATAAATAGTATATGATATATGTGTGATATATATATATATATAATATAAATAGTATATGATATATGTGTGATATATATATATATAATATAAATAGTATATGATATATGTGTGATATATATATATAATATAAATAGTATATGATATATGTGTGATATATATATATATAATATAAATAGTATATGATATATGTGTGATATATATATATATAATATAAATAGTATATGATATATGTGATATATATATAATATAAATAGTATATGATATATGTGTGATATATATATATATATATATAATATAAATAGTATATGATATATGTGTGATATATATATATAATATAAATAGTATATGATATGTATGATATATATATATATATATAATATAAATAGTATATGATATGTGTGATATATATATATAATATAAATAGTATATGATATATGTGTGATATATATATATATAATATAAATAGTATATGATATATGTGATATATATATATATATAATATAAATAGTATATGATATATGTGTGATATATATATATATAATATAAATAGTATTATATATATATATATATATCACACATATAATATATATATGTGATATATATATTATATATGATATATATTATATATGATACATATAATATATATATAATTGTTTCTACTTTTGGCACAAGGCCAGCAAATTACCCAGTACATTACTGGTACTTTATTTTATCGACCCCGTAAGGATGAAAGGTAAAGTTAACCCCTGTGGGATTTGAACTCAGAATGTGTGTGTTAAGTATTTCTGTAGAAAAAGTAAAGGAAAGAAGAGTGCTCTATATATAGTATAGAGCTATGTATAGTATAGCTATGTAGTTCTCGAAACACCCGGAGCTCAGCCGTCGGGATCTTTAATCTTTTCATATTACCCACTCGACTATCCCAAGTTAGATGGTTAAAATTCAGTCATGGCAGTCAGCTACTTAGTCAGGGTATGTCATGCATCATCTTATTTTATCTGATGAGGACGTACTGTTGAAGATAGCTCAGTACCTCTGAAATATGTATAATAAAATATACTTGATCACACGAATGTCTCATGGTCGGGTCGTTGGCGACTAAACTGGCAACCCCACCAAGTTTACTTGGTGAGGAGGGGGACTTTGGACATCCTGCAGGACTAAAAACAAAACCTGTCAAAGGGCAGAAGAACTTATAAGAGTCAACGGCCATCCAAAAGTGTATAAATATGTATATACACATGTACATATGTATGTATATGTGTATATGCCATATATGCATATGTGTATATGGCCATCCAAAATCACCGGGAGAGATGACCCCTTAGCCTTTGTCAAGGCAGAATTCTAGGAGAAGGAAAACTCTGATATAACACCTGCAACCCTGATGGTATCCAATGATGTTGACTTGTTCTTCTTTTTGGTAAATATCATCTTGGTTAAGAGAGTGGGACTGGCTTTGTGCAGTGCCTTTACTCACTATAAAATCTTCACGGCACAGGCATTGCTTTATATCTGGAGATCTCTCTGCACTTGTCATCACATGGTACCATGGGCCCAGCACTATGTGTCAATAATTGTCACAAGTGTAGTGTTTGTACCAGAGTTTTCAAGTCGCTGGCTGGACTAAAAAGTCACACTCGTTCAGCGCATCAGTAGGGGTTCTCCTACATGGATATAAAGTAGTGGCCGTACTCGAAAACGAGTTGGCAGCCACCATATGTATTTATATATGTGTATATATATATATATATTATGTGTGTATATATATATATTATGTGTATATATATATATAGACACACACACACACACATATATATATATATATATAATATATAAGAACAAAAGATGGTTAAAAGAGTTCCATGTAAAATACATGGAACTCTTTTAACTATCTTTTGTTCTTATATATTATGTATACTCCAGTCCTACAAACTGTAGAGTGCTTCTTATCCGATATCTGCATTGCTTTATTGTACTACAATAAAACTCGCCTCCTACATATATATATATATATATGTGTGTGTGTCTATATATATATATATTATGTGTGTGTATATATATTATGTGTATAAATATATATAGACACACACACACATATATATATATATATATATATATATATGTGTGTGTGTGTCTATATATATATATTTAAAGTTTCATACAGTTCACATGTTTCGGGGTCCAGTAATGGCCACCACTGTATAGTGGAGGATCTGTTTCAGAAACAACCGGAGCCCCACAAAACATTCTGACAAAATCTGATAATTGCCGAGTCATTGGTTCAACATTGTAAATATTAAATATAATAGGTGCAAATGGTGTGGTGTGTACTTAACTACAGTCTTTCTTCTTCTTCGCCTTCTTCTTTATTTCCTCTTCTTCTTCATTTCTTCTTCTTCTTTATTTCTTCTTTATCTCCTCTTCTTCATTTCTTTTTCTTCTTTATTTTTTCTTTATTTCTTCTTTTTCTTCTTTATTTCTTCTTTATCTCCTCTTCATTTCTTTTTCTTCTTTATTTCTTCTTTTTCTTCTTTATTTCTTCTTTATCTCCTTTTCATTTCTTTTTCTTCTTTATTTCTTCTTTTTCTTCTTTATTTCTTCTTTATCTCCTCTTCATTTCTTTTTCTTCTTTATTTCTTCTTTATCTCCTTTTCATTTCTTTTTCTTCTTTATTTTTTTCTTTATTTCTTCTTTTTCTTCTTTATTTCTTCTTTATCTCCTCTTCATTTCTTTTTCTTCTTTATTTCTTCTTTATCTCCTCTTCATTTCTTTTTCTTCTTTATTTTTTTCTTTATTTCTTCTTTTTCTTCTTTATTTCTTCTTTATCTCCTCTTCATTTCTTTTTCTTCTTTATTTCTTCTTTATCTCCTCTTCATTTCTTTTTCTTCTTTATTTCTTCTTTATCTCCTTTTCATTTCTTTTTCTTCTTTATTTTTTTCTTTATTTCTTCTTTTTCTTCTTTATTTCTTCTTTATCTCCTCTTCATTTCTTTTTCTTCTTTATTTCTTCTTTTTCTTCTTTATTTCTTCTTTATCTCCTTTTCATTTCTTTTTCTTCTTTATTTTTTTCTTTATTTCTTCTTTTTCTTCTTTATTTCTTCTTTATCTCCTCTTCATTTCTTTTTCTTCTTTATTTCTTCTTTTTCTTCTTTATTTCTTCTTTATCTCCTCTTCATTTCTTTTTCTTCTTTATTTCTTCTTTTTCTTCTTTATTTCTTCTTTATTTCCTCTTTTTCTTCTTTATTTCCTCTTTTTCTTTTTTATTTCTTCTTTTTTATTTCTTCTTCTTCTTCTTCCTGGGTGGGCCCTGGGGTCAGAGTCCTCAAGTACTCCTTGGGAGGACCCTCAGTGGTGTCAAAGACATGACAGCCTCCCTTGTGCACTTGGAGTGTGGACAATACATAAAGTGAGATACAGCTCCCTGGCCTGTCTGCTAGATCAGTGGCCCCCACTTGGTCTATGTGGACCCCTCTAACCCTTGACGATGATGATGATTGAAAAAGTTTTATTTTTAATAGAATGTAGATAATTTCTCTCCTGAGGGAGGGAGTCGTAGGGGACTGTATTGACGGTGATTGTTGGGGCCCTTTTTTAAACCCTAGTGGAGCCCTTCCCTCTCCAGGTCTGAGTTCAGCAGATTTCGTCCAGAGAAATATAGAAAGTGTGAGAGAGGGAGTGAGAAATATAGAAAGTGTGAGAGAGGGAGTGAGAAATATAGAAAGTGTGAGAGAGGGAGTGAGAAATATAGAAAGTGTGAGAGAGGGAGTGAGAAATATAGAAAGTGTGAGAGAGGGAGTGAGAAATATAGAAAGTGTGAGAGAGGGAGTGAGAAATATAGAAAGTGTGAGAGAGGGAGTGAGAAATATAGAAAGTGAGAGAGAGGGAGTGAGAAATATAGAAAGTGTGAGAGAGGGAGTGAGAAATATAGAAAGTGAGAGAGAGGGAGTGAGAAATATAGAGGCAGAATTGACCCCAGTACTTCACTGGTACTTATTTTATTGACCTTGAACGGATGAAAGGCAGAGTTGAAATGAATACCACAAGGTATTCTATCTGACATTCTAACAACTCTGGCAATTCTCTGCCTTATATATAAAATATAGAAGAAAAAACTGCTTTCAGTTACATCCCACATTGTGCTTTGATAATGTCTGGGGTAACACACACACACAGATACACACACACACACAGATACACACACACACACACACAGATACACACACACACAGATACATACACACACACAGATACACACACACACATATATACACACACAGATACACACACACACAGATACACACACACAGATACACACACA
>OZ024765.1:22919921-22927421 GCA_964016885.1 Eledone cirrhosa
AGGGGAGAGTGAACTGTGTCAGAAAGGAAAAAAACAGGTCTATTCATTGACAGCTCAGCCCCTAAATGGTGTGAATGAAAGGGGTTCGTTTTTTTTACTGGGAATATACCAACAGCTGCTACTGCTGATATTATTGAAAACAATAACAAATTGAAGGACACATTAGAAAATGTAGTCCTAGATAGACTGTGATTAGAAATAGTGACAAACAGAGAAAGCTGATAAGACCATGTAAATAAACAACTAGCATTTATCTGTGTATGTTTGTGTATATATAGAGATGTATATATGTATCAAAGGGCAAAGGAGCTCTTAAGAGTCAATGGCCTTCCAAAATCACCGGGAGAGATGACCCCTTAGCCTTTGTCAAGGCAGAATTCTAGGAGAAGGAAAACTCTGATATAATACCTGCAACCCTTTGTTCTTCTTTTTGGTGAATATCATCTTGGTTAAGAGAGTGGGACTAGCTTTGTGCAGTGCCTTTGCTCACTATAAAAGCTTCACGGCACAGGCATTGCTTTATATCTGGAGATCTCTCTGCACTTGTCATCACATGGTACCATGGGCCCAACACTATGTGTCAATAATTGTCACAGGTGTAGTGTTTGTATCAGAGTTTTCAAGTCGCTGGCTGGACTAAAAAGTCACACTCGTTCAGCGCATCAGTAGGGGTTCTCCTACAGGGATATAAAGTAGTGGCCGTACTCGAAAACGAGTTGGCAGCCACCATATATGTATGTATATATGTATATGTGTGTGAGTATATATATATAAATATTTATGTGTATATATAAATAGATAGATAGATATTGTGTGTGTGCTTATATATGTGTATCTGTGAGTATATATATACACGTATATATACGCACGTGTATATATACATGTATATATATATATATATATATATATATATTTCGTTTCTGAATTTGTTTAGCAAGATTCTTTATCTGAAAACGTGTGTTGAACCCGATATTGTTATACTTTGGGAGGGTCACCAATAAGAAACACACGCACCAGTTACTTTCACTTCAATTTATTATAATAAATTTATAAATTTAGGATTTATAAATATCTGGTTGGTTGGTTGGTTCCACAACCAGGTTGGTTGGTTCTTTCGTCACACATTCTGTGACCTCTTCAGTGACTGGGGATTCTTTTCTTTGTTTTTGTGCGTCTCCTTTGTTCTGTCCTACGCCATCTTGTTTTTGTGTGTGTGTTGTGTGCTTAGTTTGCGCATGTGTTACATCCGGGTGTCTGTGTGTGTTTATATTTGTTTATTTATTTGTTTATTTACATGTTACTGGTTGGTTGTTTGTTCTATGTGTGTGTGTGTTTTCATTTTGTCCTTAATTGTAAGTTGTGATGTTGCTGTTCCACTCATGTTTTCTATTTAATTTTGGCTGGAGTTCATTTATGTTTATTGCCTCTGTGATTTATCTAAACATTGCATCTTTTCTGTGTAGATTCTATTTTTATTTCTATGTTCTCTAATTTACCCTTATGTTCTATTTTAGCATGTTGGTAGAGTACAGATGATTCTTTACTATCTTGAAGGTCTCGCCAGTGTTCATTTATCCGTTCCCCTATACTACGAGCTGTCTCACCTATGTACACTATATTTTTATCTCTACATTGTCCTTCAGTACATCTTATGCTATATACTACATTTCTAGTTTTACAGTTAATATGGGGGCTTAATTTACAGATTATACATTTCTTATCTATACAGGGAGGTCTTTGAAAAGGGTATGTATTGCTAATAAGTGTTTTTATAGAGGTACCTGGTCTTTCTACTATCTTAATATTGAGTTTATGTTTATCTAGGGCCCTTCTAAATTTGTAAGCTAATTCACCTCTAGGGGTTGTATCGATGAACATTACACTCTGGTATTTATTGCTATCATACCATGAGTTTATTGTATTAACCTTATTCCTAGTTCCTTCTATTCTATTCCAAAATTTGCTCCTATACAAGGGGCAGGTCCCATTTGTGTCGTTATTTACCATTTTTTCCCATTTGGTTCTGGCTCCTCTATATACTCTGATTTTATCTCTCTGATTGTAACCAGAGAACTGCATACGGTGGATGAAGTGTTGTATGTGTCTTTCTAGTTCTTCGGGGTTGCACATGCGGGACACGTTTCTCATCACCCTTACCAAATCCGCAATCAGTATGTTGATTTTGGTATGGTCCGAAACAGCTGAGTTTCGGTGGATCAGGTATTTGGAAGTCATGGGTTTGGCATAATGGGAATGGGGGATTTGTTTTTTGTTATTGATGGTTTCTAACCAGAGCTCTGTGTCTAGTACAGGTAATCGATGGTTGGGGTGTTTACTTGGGTAGTCTATAATAACTCTAATACTCTGGTGGATGTAGTTAGCTATTTGCTGGATGCTTTCCATTGTGTTTTTCTCTAACTCCTGACTGTTCTCTAATGGGGGTGTTTTAACTACGATGTTTATATCATCAATGTAGCGGGAGTACATTATCAGGGTTAAGGGGTCTTCTAATTGTTCTTTAAGTTTAAGTTTAAGTCTACTGTCCCACCATACCATGAATAGGTTAGCTATGTCGCCTGCAATGCTAACACCAATGGCTGCTCCCTCCTCTTGGGCATATGTTTTTCCATTAAATTTGAACATATGTTCCTTAAGGGTTAATTTTATGCTGGCCCCCACCGCATGTGCAATCATTTTCTTTAGTTCATCGTGGTTTTCGGGGGTCCGTATGTCTCTGGTCCACCCGTTCCATCTATCTGTGTGGGTTTTCTTGGCCATTGAGGTAATGGTAGGGCATAGGTTGCTAAGGCCATATGTATCTAGATAATTATTACTATAGGTAAGTTTAAGTAGGAGTCCCAGCTCACTGGTATCAATCCCACGGAATTCAACATTGCTCTGACTGATTATTTCTACACATTTCTCCACAGCAAAATCCACATCAATAGATGGATACAGGGACATAACATCCATACTACCTATTATGCAGTTTGTTAGGTCCCTAGATCAGTTACTCTCTCCGATTCTGCTGAGGAGGTCCTCCGTGCTGTCACATACATCTGGGGACATTTCAATGATGGGGCGTATGATCAGGGAGAGGAAGTATGAAAGTCTGTAGTTACTAAGCATAAGATGTACTGAAGGACAATGTAGAGATAAAAATATAGTGTACATAGGTGAGACAGCTCGTAGTATAGGGGAACGGATAAATGAACACTGGCGAGACCTTCAAGATAGTAAAGAATCATCAGTACTCTACCAACATGCTAAAATAGAACATAAGGGTAAATTAGAGAACATAGAAATAAAAATAGAATCTACACAGAAAAGATGCAATGTTTAGACAAATCACAGAGGCAATAAACATAAATGAACTCCAACCAAAATTAAATAGAAAACATGAGTGGAACAGCAACATCACAACTTACAATTAAGGACAAAATGAAAACACACACACACATAGAACAAACAACCAACCAGTAACATGTAAATAAACAAATAAATAAACGAATATAAACACACACAGACACCCGGATGTAACACATGCGCAAACTAAGCACACAACACACACACTAAAACAAGATGGCATAGGACAGAACAAAGGAGAGGCACAAAAACAAAGAAAAGAATCCCCAGTCACTGAAGAGGTCACAGAATGTGTGACGAAAGAACTTTGACAATATATAAACAATCATCTGGTTGTGGAACCAACCAACCAACCAGAAATTTATAAATTCCTAAATTTATAAATTTATTATAATAAATTGAAGTGAAAGCAACTGGTGCATGTGTTTCTTATTGGCAACATGACCCTCCCAAAGTATAACATCATCATCATCATCATCATCATCATCAACGTTTAACGTCCGTGTTCCACGCTTGCATGGGTTTGGACGGGGGTAGTCCCACTTGAGGCAAGAGTGATATTCTTGCTCGCATAGGACTGTCTGGCAGGTTTTCTACAGTTGGATGCCCTTCCTAACACCAACCACATTTACAGTGTGGGTCTGGGAGGTTTTTACCGTGTTGCCTACACGGCCACATTACAGCGTGGACTGTGTGTTTTTTTGTCGTGACACCTACACGATCTCATT
This sequence comes from Eledone cirrhosa, assembly GCA_964016885.1. Taxonomy (NCBI): domain Eukaryota; kingdom Metazoa; phylum Mollusca; class Cephalopoda; order Octopoda; family Eledonidae; genus Eledone; species Eledone cirrhosa. The sequence continues at coordinate 22,924,016 of OZ024765.1, forward strand.
TGTTTCGGCCTCGATGGCGCGGCACCAACATAACTTTACATAGAACGGGGTGGTGTGGATCGGGTGGGGGTGGTGGTGGTGGGACGGGGTGTATTTTGTTAGAGATGCCTACTGGCTGGAGTAGGTTTTACTATATATTTAGGTAAGGCGGGTCTTCTCTGTTACTGAGTACCGCCAAAGGTCTCGGTCCAGTGACATTGTCTTGGAGAGGTGTAAGTGTGTGATGTCGGAGTTTATCAGCTCGTCCCAGGTTTTTCTAGGTCTGCCTATTCCGTGACTACCGTCTATCTTTATTGCCCTGCACTTTGTTATACAGCTATCGACTTTCATGCGCATCACGTGTCCATACCAACGTAGCCTTCTCTCGAGTAAACAACATCTGATCCCTCTTATCTCTAATTTTTTCCTTAGTTCGTTTATGCTTTGCCGTTCACGTATATTACTGTTACACATCCAGCGGAGCATGCAAGCTTCGTTCCTCTCTAGTCTGCGTATATCCTCTGCACACAATGCCCAGGTCTCACTGCCATGCAGCATTGCTGTTCGTATGCAGGCATCGTACAACCTGCCTTTCATTTTTAGTGAGAACCCTTTAGCAGCTAATAGTGGTATAAGCTCTCTGAACTTTTTCCAACCAGTTCTGACTCTAGCTACAGTACTTTCAGAGCACCCTCCCCCACTGCTGATTTTATCGCCCAGGTAACGGAAGCTGTCCACTATTTCTATAGAACCCTCTGCGCAATTGAAAGAGCTAGTAGTTTGTGGGCACTTGCTGCTACTTATTGCACCAGAGCACCGGCCACATGTAAAATCTATGTTCTTAGTTAGCTTACCTGTGATCCCACTACATCTTTTATGCACCCATACTTTGCATTTAGGACATAAAATGGAGTTTCTACCTACGCCTTTCCTACACACCGAGCACGACCATTTCCCAGAAGGGACCGCCGCCTTGTTTTCTTTCCTACAAACTAGTACTTTGGTCTTAGCCAGGTTAATTTTAAGTCCTTTTGACTCTAGGCCGTGCTTCCATGTTTGGAATTTCTTCTCTAACAATATATATATATATATATATGTGTATGTCATAGATTGAGTTAGAAACTCAAAATAGTCTTTTACAATTAAATAGCTCAAAGAAGGGAATCTTTCCGACCCGTGTAATATAATTGAATATATGAGAGGGATGGACACAGATACAAGTATACATGTGTTCCAATTGCAATGACCAAGTTAGCTAGATTGAAAAATACTAATTTAAAACAATATGGTTTTCCTGACTCGATTTAAAGTAATAAATCAATAAAAATAACAAACCTATATCGGGCAAATAGCTTTTGATACCTGGTCAGACATGAAAGAAAACAGGAATTCTAGCTTTCACTTAATAATTCTTGTGAAACAGATTCATGTCTGTCCGGGTATCAAAGGCTATTTGCCCGATATAGGTTTGTTATTTTTATTGATTTATTACTTTAAATCGAGTCAGGCAAACCATATTGTTTTAAATTAGTATTTTTCAATCTAGCTAACTTGGTCATTTGCAATTGGAACACATGTATAGTTATATGGGGTTCATCCCTCTCATATACCCAATTATATATGTGTATATATATATATATATACACACACACACGTATATATATATCTATATCTCTCTATATATATATGCATATGGAGGCACATGGCTTAGTGGTTAGAGCATTGGCCTTGCAATCGAAAGGTTGTGAGTTCAATTCTCAGACCGGGTGATGTGTTGTTCCCTTGAGCAAGAGACTTTATTTCACATTGCTCCAGTTTACTCAGCTGTAGAAATGAGATGATAGGGACTGGGGTCTCTATCATTCCACTGCAAAGTGGCCGTGGAGGTGCCACGGCAAAAAAGCACCCAGCACTCACTGTAAATGAGGTTGGTGTCAGGAAGGGCATCCAGCTGTAGAAATCAAGCCAGAATCAGTTCCCGTCCCACCCTTGCAAGCAGGGAAAAGCGGACGTAAAATGAAATGAAAAATGAAAATGATATATCTATATCTATCTCCTTATAATATATAACCAGCAATTTCTCTGTCTGTCTGTCCGACAGTGAAACATGCGCGCGCGTGGTTGCTATCTCTCTCTCTCTCCAGCTATCCCTCTCTTTTAGTCTGTCTGTTTCTCTCACTCTCACTCTTTCTCTTTGTAACACACTAACATTCCTCCCCTCTATCGCTGTGACGAATGGGGAGATGGAGGAGGAGGAGGAGAGAGTCACTTCGTCACTTCACCTCTGCCTTTCTTTCTCTCCCCTCTCACTCCCTCATTATGTACAGACATTAGGGCAGTGGATTGGCAGAATCTGTAGAGAGTCGGACACCATGCTTCATAGCATGGAGTTACGTCCCTTTACGGTCTGAGTTCAAATACCGCCGAGGTTAACTTTGCCTTTCATCCTCACGGGGTCGATAAAATAAAGTACCAGTAATGTACTGGGTAATTGCTGGCCTTGTGCCAAAAGTAGAAACAATTATTAGAAACATTGCTTCATTTTTACATATCTAAGCATTAGTAAAATAACTAATAATTTCAAAAGTAATTTTTCAATTCCAATTGTTATGAAAAGCAAAACATTAATAATAATTTTGTTCTAAGAAATATATATACATTTCTGTGTGTGTAATATATATATATATATACACACACAGAAATATATATACATTTCTGTGTGTGTAATATATATATATATACACACAGAAATATATATACATTTCTGTGTGTGTAATATATATATATATATTTATATATACACACACAGAAATATATATACATTTCTGTGTGTGTAATATATATATATATACACACACAGAAATATATGGGCATTTCTCTGTTTGTCTGTCTGTCTGTCCTTCCCTAAAACTCAAATGTAGGTGCTACAGAAATATTACCTTCCCCTTCCTTTCTCCACTTTGGTACTACCAAGAGAAACACTGTCGCTATAGAAACATTACCTTCCCCTCTCCACTGACTTTGGTCACTGAGGCCGAGGGAATCACTGGTAGAGACACCTTGCACAAGCCAGAAGTAACAAGTTGGAGGCGGTTCTGACTTGACACCATGCCAAGTCTACTTATAATATATAATGGGCATTTCTCTGTTTGTTTGTCTGTCTGTCCGTCTGTAAAAAATGCCAAGGAAACAAATAGACGCGGTTTCAAATCTCTATGCTTTTCAAATTCATTACATTAATCTTTATTTATACGTTTCGCTTTACGAGTGTTTCGACTTACGAGTGTTTCGGCTTATCATAGGGTCGGACGCCATGCTTTCCAGCATAGTTACGTCCCTTAACGATCTGAGTTCAAATCCCGCTGAGGTTGACTTTGCCTTTCATCCTTACGGGGTCGATAAAATAAAGTACCAGTAATGCACTGGG
>OZ024765.1:22932421-22934921 GCA_964016885.1 Eledone cirrhosa
TCCCACTACATCTTTTATGTGCCCATAGTTTGCCTTTGGGACATAAAATGGAATTTCTACCTACTCCTTTCCTACACACTGAGCATGGCTATTTCCCAGAGGGGACCAGTGCCCTATTTTCATTCCTACATACTAGAACTTTAGTCTTAGACAAGTTAACTTGAAGGCCTTTTGATTCTAGACCATGCTTCCATGTTTGGAATTTCTTCTCTAGTTTATCCATTGATTCAGCTATGAGCGTTAGATCATCTACATATAGAAGTTCCCATGGGCAGCCGGTCTTGAACTCCTCTGTTATAGCCTGAAGGGCAATAATAAATAGGAGGGGGCTAAGGACAGAGCCCTGATGAACAACGATTTTACGCTAAATTCTTCACTATATTCATTGTTAATTCTAACTTTGCTGACTGTTTCTTTATACATGGCTTGTATAGCTCTCACCAACCATTCATCAACACCTAGTTTTCTAAGGGCCCACCAGATAATGACATGAGGCACTCTGTCAAATGCTTTTTCCAAGTCAACAAAATCTAAGTATAGGGGTTTACTTTTAGCTAGGTACTTACTTCTCCTGTAGTTGTCGTACAAGGAAAAGAGCGTATGTGGTACTTTTACGTGACACAAACCCAAACTGCATTTCATCTAGATCAATTCTCTCTCTGTGACCTTCATGACCTGGTCAATTAATTTAATGCCTCTATAGTTTCCCCTATCTAGAGCATCCCCTTTACCCTTGTAGCAGTTAATGATGATGCTGCTACACCCGTTCTGTATGACTTGGTTTACTATCTGGGTGGCCATAGTGTGTCCCACCATTCCAGATGCTTTCAGCATTTCAGCAACTATCTCCAAAGGCCCAGCTGCCTTGCCTGTCTTCATATCTTTGATTGCCTTACTTATTATACTACCTTCAACTAGCACTGCTGGTCCCTCTATTGGATCGATGTGGAGCAGACTATCTTTTTCCCATTTATTCTCCTCATTTAATAGCCTCTCGTGGTGACACTTCCAACTTCTTATCAGCATCAGTGATGGCAAGTACACCATCATCATTATGGACACACTTCTCGCCGACAATATCACAGTTTTCCTTGACACATTGCCTAGCAATCCTGAACACCTCACGTTTTTGGTCCTCACGTTGTAGAACATGCTTGAACTTTCTGCATCCCTTCTTGCAAAGTACACTTGTCTCCTAGCTTCCCTCCTGGCCACTTGATAGTCTTCTCTACTTCCCCCATCCCGCCATACTTTCCAAGCCTGCTTTTTGGCCTTGATTGACTCCTCCACCTTACTGTTCCACCACCATGTTACTCTCCTCCTGCCTATAGGCCTGCTCCAGCCACAGATTTCATCTGTCGCCTTCAGCAGGTTAACTTTCAGGAATTCCCACTGTCCCTCTATATTGTACGTCTCTAATTGCTCTTCCTTACTGTCAAAAGCATCAAGTAATATGCTTTTAAATTTGTTACTGGCTGTGGGGTCCTTTTTAGCTTCTTCTTCTCAGAGTAATCCTCCTGACTATGAGGCTATGTTGGGAGGTGCATTCTTCACGGGGAGGGATTTAGTGTTTACAACAGACTTTCTGTCACGTCTTTTGGTAAGGATATAATCTACCTGGCTGGTATGTTCCCCCGATCTATAGGTGATCAAGTGATTGTCTCGTTTTTTGAAGTTAGTGTTACAGATAGTTAGGTTATTCGCGTCACAGAATTCCAGGATTCTGAAGCCTTCCTCATTTTTAGTACCAAACCCATAGCCTCCATGTATTCCGTCATAGCCGTCACAATGTTGTCCAACGTGACCATTTAGGTCACCAGCAATGCTTATGTAGTCACTGTTGGTTATTTGGGAGGTAGTGAGCATTAGAGACTCATAGAATCTGTCTTTTATAGTGCAGTCCAGATTGGGGTGCATATGCAGATATTATTCTCACAGTAGTTCTATTGAGGACAATTCTTATTTTTCTGCTAACATAATTCCTACTCCACACAGAAAAGTTTATAGCATCGTTTTTTTACCCACAATGAATCTAGCAGACCCCGTATATATATATATATATATATATATATATATATATCATCATCATCATCATCATCATTTTACGTCTGCTTTTCCCTGCTTGCAAGGGTGGGACAGGAACTGATTCTGGCTTGATTTCTACAGCTGGATGCCCTTCCTAACACCAACCTCATTTACAGTGAGTGCTGGGTGCTTTTTTGCCGTTGCACCTCCACGACCACTTTGCAGTGGAATGATAGGGACCCCAGTCCCTATCATCTCATTTCTACAGCTGAGTAAACTGGAGCAATGTGAAATAAAGTGTCTTGCTCAAGGAAACAACACATCACCCAGTCTGAAAATTGAACTCACAACCTTTCGATTTCAAGCCCAATGCTCTAACCACTAAGCCATGTGCCTCTATATATATATATATATGTATATATATATATATATATATATATATATATATACACACACACACACACACACACACACA
>OZ024765.1:22939921-22982421 GCA_964016885.1 Eledone cirrhosa
CAACCATACACATCACATGTCTGTACCAGTGCAGTCTTCTCTCCTACACACTACATCTAATTCCTCTTATACCCAGTTTTTCTCTTCAGTTCAACCATACACATCACATGTCTGTACCAGTGCAGTCTTCTCTCCTACATACTACATCTAATTCCTCTTATACCCAGTTTTTCTCTTCAGTTCAACCATACACATCACATGTCTGTACCAGTGCAGTCTTCTCTCCTACACACTACATCTAATTCCTCTTATACCAAGTTTTTCTCTTTAGTTTAACCATACACATCACATGTCTGTACCAGTGCAATCTTCTCTCCTACACACTACATCTAATTCCTCTTATACCCAGTTTTTCTCTTCAGTTCAACCATACACATCACATGTCTGTACCAGTGCAATCTTCTCTCCTACACACTACATCTAATTCCTCTTATACCTAGTTTTTCTCTTCAGTTCAACCATACACATCACATGTCTGTACCAGTGCAGTCTTCTCTCCTACACACTACATCTAATTCCTCTTATACCAAGTTTTTCTCTTCAGTTCAACCATACACATCACATGTCTGTACCAGTGCAGTCTTCTCTCCTACACACTACATCTAATTCCTCTTATACCAAGTTTTTCTCTTCAGTTCAACCATACACATCACATGTCTGTACCAGTGCAGTCTTCTCTCCTACACACTACATCTAATTCCTCTTATACCAAGTTTTTCTCTTCAGTTCAACCATACACATCACATGTCTGTACCAGTGCAATCTTCTCTCCTACACACTTCATCTAATTCCTCTTATACCCAGTTTTTCTCTTCAGTTCAACCATACACATCACATGTCTGTACCAGTGCAATCTTCTCTCCTACACACTACATCTAATTCCTCTTATACCAAGTTTTTCTCTTCAGTTCAACCATACACATCACATGTCTGTACCAGTGCAATCTTCTCTCCTACACACTACATCTAATTCCTCTTATACCAAGTTTTTCTCTTCAGTTCAACCATACACATCACATGTCTGTACCAGTGCAGTCTTCTCTCCTACACACTACATCTAATTCCTCTTATACCCAGTTTTCTCTCAACAATCATCATCCATACACATAACACCTTTGTACCAGTAGTCTTCTTTCTTGCATGTTACATCTGATTTCTCCTATACCCAGGTCTTCCGCTATCATAACTTCCTTCCACTAGCATCTCGCATTTCTTCATCCAACAATCATCCATACTCATGACATGTCTGTACCAGTGTAGTCCTCTCTCCTACACACTACATGTGGTCTCTACATTTTATATCCCTGCTCTGACCAATCTACCTCCACTCTTCCTTTCACTACCACTACCCTTTACTGTGTAACATCCCCCATGCTTCACACTAACCTCCCTCTCCTTTTTTTTTGTTGCCCAATCCTTCCTCCCAAAGTTCATCCCTCTAGCACTCCCTGTTTACCTTTCTTCTGCAGATGTCACCAAATGTACAAATGTTTTAATGACAAAAGAAGAAAAACGAAACAAAACAAGATACGTTGTGTTACTGTAACCTCTTCAGCCTTAACCCTTTAGCATTTAAACTGACCGCATTGGGCCAGAATTTTCTCACCTTCTTCTGTTCAAACCGGCTGTAACCGACTGCTCGTATTAATGTTAAGGTATTGTCCTCAAAATAAATAACACCAAAATCTCATAGATTCGATATTATGTGAGGTAAAGCCTTTACTGTGAAAATACAATAGTATATATAGAGTAATGTAAATGTTATGTGAGATATTATGTGAGGTAAAGCCTTTACTGTGAAAATACAATAGTATATATAGAGTAATGTAAATGTTATGTGAGATATTATGTGAGGTAAAGCCTTTACTGTGAAAATACAATAGTATATATAGAGTAATGTGAATGTTATGTGAGATATTATGTGGGATAAAGACTTTACTGTGAAAATACAATAGTATATATAGAGTAATGTAAATGTTATGTGAGATATTATGTGAGATAAAGACTTCACTGTGAAAATACAATAGTATATATAGAGTAATGTAAATGTTATGTGAGATATTATGTGAGGTAAAGCCTTTACTGTGAAAATACAATAGTATATATAGAGTAATGTAAATGTTATGTGAGATATTATGTGAGGTAAAGACTTTACTGTGAAAATACAATAGTATATATAGAGTAATGTAAATGTTATGTGAGGTATTATGTGAGGTAAAGCCTTTACTGTGAAAATACAATAGTATATATAGAGTAATGTAAATGTTATGTGAGATATTATGTGAGGTAAAGCCTTACTGTGAAAATACAATAGTATATATAGAGTAATGTAAATGTTATGTGAGATATTATGTGAGGTAAAGCCTTTACTGTGAAAATACAATAGTATATATAGAGTAATGTAAATGTTATGTGAGATATTATGTGAGGTAAAGCCTTACTGTGAAAATACAATAGTATATATAGAGTAATGTAAATGTTATGTGAGATATTATGTGAGGTAAAGACTTTACTGTGAAAATACAATAGTATATATAGAGTAATGTAAATGTTATGTGAGATATTATGTGAGGTAAAGCCTTTACTGTGAAAATACAATAGTATATATAGAGTAATGTAAATGTTATGTGAGATATTATGTGAGGTAAAGCCTTTACTGTGAAAATACAATAGTATATATAGAGTAATGTAAATGTTATGTGAGATATTATGTGAGGTAAAGACTTTACTGCGAAAATACAATAGTATATATAGAGTAATGTAAATGCTATGTGAGATATTATGTGAAGTAAAGACTTTACTGTGAAAATACAATAGTATATATAGAGTAATGTAAATGCTATGTGAGATATTATGTGAGGTAAAGCCTTTACTGCGAAAATACAATAGTATATATAGAGTAATGTAAATGCTATGTGAGATATTATGTGAGGTAAAGACTTTACTGCGAAAATACAATAGTATATATAGAGTAATGTAAATGCTATGTGAGATATTATGTGAGGTAAAGACTTTACTGTGAAAATGCAATAGTATATATAGAGTAATGTAAATGTTATGTGAGATATTATGTGAGGTAAAGACTTCACTGTGAAAATACAATAGTATATATAGAGTAATGTAAATGTTATGTGAGATATTATGTGAGGTAAAGCCTTTACTGTGAAAATACAATAGTATATATAGAGTAATGTAAATGTTATGCGAGATATTATGTGAGGTAAAGACTTTACTGTGAAAATACAATAGTATATATAGAGTAATGTAAATGTTATGTGAGATATGTGAGGTAAAGCCTTTACTGTGAAAATACAATAGTATATATAGGGTAATGTAAATGTTATGTGAGATATTATGTGAGGTAAAGCCTTACTGTGAAAATACAATAGTATATATAGAGTAATGTAAATGTTATGTGAGATATTATGTGAGGTAAAGCCTTTACTGTGAAAATACAATAGTATATATAGAGTAATGTAAATGTTATGTGAGATATTATGTGAGGTAAAGCCTTTACTGTGAAAATACAATAGTATATATAGAGTAATGTAAATGCTATGTGAGATATTATGTGAGGTAAAGCCTTTACTGTGAAAATACAATGACAAAAAAAGTACATTACTATAACTCCATTCTCTCATTCACTCTCCTGCCACAATCCACCTCTCTCTTCCCCATCACTCAAGTCTCTTCCCCTCTCTCTCTCTCTCTAGTGAACGTTGTGAACAGACAACCTGGTTTAACTGGAGACCCACATCTAAGATGCATCTGTCAGGGATTGAACACAAGATCTTTCAATGTAAGTTCAGAGATGTGTGAGTGAGCAGGGTTCACACACACATACAGACATACACGTACACACACACATACAGACATACACGTACACACATACACATACAGACATACACGTACACACACACATACAGACATACACGTACACATACAGACATACACGTACACACACACACATGCAGACATACACATGCAGACATACACGTACACACACACACACATACAGACGTACACGTACACACACACATACAGACATACACGTACACACACATACAGACATACACACACACACACATACAGACATACCCATACACACACACATACAGGCATACACGTACACACACGCATACAGACATACACATACAGACATACACGTACACACACACATACATACATACAGACATACACACACACAGACATACACATACACACACGCATACAGACATACACGTACACACACACATACAGACATACACGTACACACACACATACAGACATACACGTGTACACACACATACACATACACATACACATGCAGACATACACGTACACACACATACAGACATACACGTACACACACACATACAGACATACACATACACACACACATACAGACATACACGTACACACACACATACAGACATACACGTACACACACACATACAGACATACACGTACACACACATACAGACATACACATACACACACACATACAGACATACACGTACACACACACATACAGACATACACATACACACACACATACAGACATACAGACATACACGTACACACACATACAGACATACACGTACACACACACACACATACAGACGTACACGTACACACACACATACAGACATACACGTACACACACATACAGACATACACACACACACACATACAGACATACCCATACACACACACATACAGACATACACGTACACACACGCATACAGACATACACATACAGACATACACGTACACACACACATACATACATACAGACATACACACACACAGACATACACATACACACACGCATACAGACATACACGTACACACACATACAGACATACACGTACACACACACATACAGACATACACGTGTACACACACATACACATACACATACACATGCAGACATACACGTACACACACATACAGACATACACGTACACACACACATACAGACATACACGTACACATACACGTAGAGACATACACGTACACACACACATACAGACATACACGTACACACACACATACAGACATACACGTACACACACATACAGACATACACGTACACACACATACAGACATACACGTACACACACACACATACAGACATACACGTACACACACACATACAGACATACACGTACACACACACACATACAGACATACACGTACACACACACATACAGACATACACGTACACACACACATACATACATACACGTACACACACATGCAGACATACACGTACAGACATACACGTACACACACACATACAGACATACACGTACACACACACACATACAGACATACACGTACACACACAGACATACACGTACACACACACATACAGACATACACGTACACACACATACAGACATACACGTACACACACACATACAGACATACACGTACACACACATAGACATACACGTACACACACACATACAGACATACACGTACACACACATATACAGACATACACGTACACACACACATACAGACATACACGTACACACACACATACAGACATACACATACACGTAGAGACATACACGTACACACACACATACAGACATACACGTACACACACATACAGACATACACATACACACACATTCAGACATACACGTACACACACACATACAGACATACACGTACACACACATACAGACATACACGTACACACACATACAGACATACACGTACACACACACATACAGACATACACGTACACACACACATACAGACATACACGTACACACACACACATACAGACATACACGTACACACACACATACAGACATACACGTACACACACACATACATACATACACGTACACACACACATGCAGACATACACGTACAGACACACATACAGACATACACGTACACACACACATACAGACATACACGTACACACACACACATACAGACATACACGTACATACACGTACACACACATACAGACATACACGTACACACACAGACATACACGTACACACACACACATACAGACATACACGTACACACACAGACATACACGTACACACACACACATACAGACATACACGTACACACATACATACAGACATACACGTACACACACACACATACAGACATACACGTACACACACACATACAGACATACACGTACACACACACATACAGACATACACATACACACACGCATGCAGACATACACGTACACACACACGTACAGACATACACATACACACACACATACAGACATACACGTACACACACACATACAGACATACACGTACACACACACATACAGACATACACATACACACACACATGCAGACATACACATACACACACACATACAGACATACACGTACACACACACATACAGACATATACGTACACACACACATACAGACATACACTTACACACACACATACAGACATACATGCAGACATACACGTACACACACACATACAGACATACACGTACACACACACATACAGACATACACGTACACACACATACAGACGTACACGTACACACACACATACAGACATACACGTACACACACACATACAGACATACACATACACACACACATACAGACATACACGTACACACACATACAGACATACACGTACACACACACATACAGACATACACATACACACACACATACAGACATACACGTACAGACATACACATACACACACACATACAGACATACACGTACACATACATACAGACATACACGTACACACACACACACATACAGACATACACGTACACACACACACAGACATACACGTACACACACACATACAGACATACACGTACACACACACATACAGACATACACGTACACACACGCCTACAGACATACACGTACACACACACATACAGACATACACGTACACACACACATACAGACATACACGTTCACACACACTAGACATACACGTACACACACACATACATACACACACGTACACACACATACAGACATACACGTACACACACACATGCAGACATACACGTACACACACATAGACATACACACACACATACAGACATACACACATACAGACATACACGTACACACACACACACAGACATACACGTACACACACACATACAGACATACATGTACACACACACATACAGACATACACGTACACACACATACAGACATACACGTACACACACACATACAGACATACACGTACACACACACATACAGACATACACGTACACACACATATACAGACATACACGTACACACACACACATACAGACATACACGTACACACACACATACAGACATACACGTACACACACACATACAGACATACACGTACACACACACACATACAGACATACACGTACACACACACATACAGACATACACACACACACACATACAGACAAACACGTACACACACACATACAGACATACACGTACACACACACATACAAACATACACGTACACACAGACATACACATACACACACACACATACAGACATACACGTACACACACACATACAGACATACACATACAGACACACATACAGTCATACACGTACACACACACATACAGACATACACATACACATGCAGACATACACGTACACACATACACATACAGACGTACACACACACATACAGACATACACGTACACACACACACATACAGACATACACGTACACACACACGAACACACGCACATACAGACATACACGTACACACACACATATAGACATACACGTACACACACACATACATACATACACGTACACACACACATACAGACATACACGTACACACACACATACAAACATACACGTACACACACACATACAGACATACACGTACACACACACATACAGACATACACGCACACACACACACATACAGACATACACGTACACACACACATGCAGACATAGACATACACATGCAGACATACACATACAGATATAAAGGTACACACACACACACACATACAGACATACACGTACACACACATACAGACATACACGTATACACACACATACAGACATACGCGTACACACACACATATAGACATACACGTACACATGCATACAGACATACACGTACACTCACACATACATACATACACATACACATGCAGACATACACGTACACACACATACATACATACACGTACACACACATACAGACATACACGTACATACAGACATACACGTACACACACACACATACAGACATACACGTACACACACACACAGACATACACGTACACACACACATACAGACATACACGTACACACACACACATACAGACATACACGTACACACACTCACATACAGACATACACGTACACACACATACATACAGACATACACGTACACACACATACAGACATACATGTACACACACACATACACACACACATACAGACATACACGTACACACACACATACAAACATACACGTACACACACACATACAGACATACACGTACACACACACATACAGACATACATGCACACACACACACATACAGACATACACGTACACACACACATGCAGACATAGACATACACATGCAGACATACACACACACACATACAGATATAAAGGTACACACACACACACATACAGACATACACATACACACACATACAGACATACACGTACACACACACGTACAGACATACACATACACACACACATACAGACATACACGTACACACACACATACAGACATACACGTACACACACACATACAGACATACACGTACACACACACATGCAGACATACACATACACACACACATACAGACATACACGTACACACACATACAGACATACACGTACACACACACATACAGACATACACGTACACACACACATACAGACATACACATACACACACACATACAGACGTACACACACACATACAGACATACACGTACGCACACACATACAGACATACACGTACACACACACATACAGACATACACGTACACACACACATACAGACATACACGTACACACACATACAGACATACACGTTCACACACACATACAGACATACACGTACACACACACATACAGACACACACGTACACACACACATACAGACATACACGTACACACACACATACAGACATACACGTATACACACACATACAGACATACACGTTCACACACACATACAGACATACACGTACACACACACATACAGACACACACGTATACAGACATACACGTACACACACACATGCAGACATACACGTACACACACAGACATACACACACACACATACAGACATACACACATACAGACATACACGTACACACACACACACAGACATACACGTACACACACACATACAGACATACATGTACACACACACATACAGACATACAGGTACACACACATACAGACATACACGTACACACACACATACAGACATACACGTACACACACACATACAGACATACACGTACACACACATATACAGACATACACGTACACACACACACATACAGACATACACGTACACACACACATACAGACATACACGTACACACACACATACAGACATACACGTACACACACACATACAGACATACACGTACACACACACATACAGACATACACGCACACACACACATACAGACAAACACGTACACACACACACATACAGACATACACGTACACACACACATACAAACATACACGTACACACAGACATACACATACACACACACACATACAGACATAGACGTACACACACACATACAGACATACACATACAGACACACATACAGTCATACACGTACACACACATATACAGACATACACATACACATGCAGACATACACGTACACACATACACATACAGACGTACACACACACATACAGACATACACGTACACACACACACATACAGACATACACGTACACACACACGTACACACGCACATACAGACATACACGTACACACACACATATAGACATACACGTACACACACACATACATACATACACGTACACACATGCAGACATACACGTACACACACACATACAGACATACACGTACACACACACATACAAACATACACGTACACACACACATACAGACATACACGTACACACACACATACAGACATACACGCACACACACACACATACAGACATACACGTACACACACACATGCAGACATAGACATACACATGCAGACATACACACACACACATACAGATATAAAGGTACACACACATACACACATACAGACATACACGTACACACACATACAGACATACACGTATACACACACATACAGACATACGCGTACACACACACATATAGACATACACGTACACATGCATACAGACATACACGTACACTCACACATACATACATACACATACACACACACATGCAGACATACACGTACACACACACATACATACATACACGTACACACACATACAGACATACACGTACACACACACATACAGACATACACGTACAGACACACATGCAGACATACACGTACACACACACATACAGACATACACGTACACACACATGCAGACATACACGTACACACACACATGCAGACATACACGTACACACACACACATACAGACATACACGTACACACACACATACAGACATACACGTACACACACACACAGACATACACATGCAGACATACACTTACACACACACATAGACATACACGTACACACACACATAGACATACACGTACACACACACATGCAGACATACACTTACACACACACATAGACATACACGTACACACACATACAGACATACACGTACACACACACACAGACATACACGTACACACACACATACAGACATACACGTACACACACATACAGACATACACGTACACACACACACACAGACATACACATACAGACATACACATGCAGACATACACTTACACACACACACAGACATACACGGACACACACACACATAGACATACACGTACACACACACATGCAGACATACACGTACACACACATACAGACATACACGTACACACACACATACAGACATACACATACACATGCATGCAGACATACACGTACACACACATACAGACATACACGTACACACACACATACAGACATACACATACACACACGCATGCAGACATACACGTACACACACACACATACAGACATACACGTACACACACATACAGACATACACGTACACACACACATACAGACATACACATACACACACGCATGCAGACATACACGTACACACACACACATACAGACATACACGTACACACACATACAGACATACACGTACACACACACACATACAGACATACACATACACACACACATACAGACATACACGTACACACACACGCATACAGACATACACGTACACACACATAGACATACACGTACACAAACACGCATACAGACATGCACGTACACACACACACACAGACATACAGACATACACGTACATACAGACATACACGTACACACACAAATACAGACATACACGTACACACACACATAGAGACATACACGTACACACACACATACAGACATACACGTACACACACATACAGACATACACGTACACACACGCATACAGACATACACATACATACACACACATACAGACATACACGTACACACACACACATACAGACATACCCGTACACACACACATGCAGACATACACGTACACACACACATACAGACATACACGTACACACACACATGCAGACATACACGTACACACACACATACAGACATACACGTACACACACACATACAGACATACACGTACACACACACATACAGACATACACGTACACACACATACAGACATACACGTACACACACGCATACAGACATACACACACACATACAGACATACACGTACACACACATACAGACATACACGTACACACACACATACAGACATACACGTACACACACACGTACAGACATACACGTACACACACACGTACACACAGACATACAGACATACACGTACACACACACATACAGACATACACGTACACACACATACAGACATACACGTACACACACACATACAGACATACACGTACACACACACATAGACATACACGTACACACACACACATACAGACATACACGTACACACACACACATACAGGCATACACGTACACACACACATACAGACATACACGTACACACACACATACAGACATACACGTACACACACACATACAGACATACACGTACACACACATACAGACATACACGTACACACACATACAGACATACACGTACACACACTTACAGACATACACGTACACACACACATACAGACATACACGTACACACACATACAGACATACACGTACACACACATACAGACATACACGTACACACACATACAGACATACACGTACACACACGCATACAGACATACACGTACACACACATACAGACATACACGTACACACACACATACAGACATACACGTACACACACATAGACATACACGTACACACACACATACAGACATACACGTACACACACATATACAGACATACACGTACACACACACATAGAGACATAAACGTACACACACACATACAGACATACACGTACACATACACGTAGAGACATACACGTACACACACACATACAGACATACACGTACACACACATACAGACATACACATACACACACATTCAGACATACACGTACACACACACATACAGACATACACGTACACACACATACAGACATACACGTACACACACATACAGACATACACGTACACACACACATACAGACATACACGTACACACACACATACAGACATACATTTACACACACACACATACAGACATACACGTACACACACATACAGACATACACGTACACACACACATACATACATACACGTACACACACACATGCAGACATACACGTACAGACACACATACAGACATACACATACACACACACATACAGACATACACGTACACACACACACATACAGACATACACGTACATACACGTACACACACATACAGACATACACGTACACACACAGACATACACGTACACACACACACATACAGACATACACGTACACACACAGACATACACGTACACACACACACATACAGACATACACGTACACACACACATACAGACATACACGTACACACACATACAGACATACACGTACACACACACATACAGACATACACGTACACACACACATACAGACATACACATACACACACGCATGCAGACATACACGTACACACACACGTACAGACATACACATACACACACATACAGACATACACGTACACACACACATACAGACATACACGAGACATACACATACACACACACATGCAGACATACACACACATACAGACATACACGTACACACACACATACAGACATATACGTACACACACACATACAGACATACACTTACACACACACATACAGACATACATGCAGACATACACGTACACACACACATACAGACATACACGTACACACACACATACAGACATACACGTACACACACACATACAGACGTACACGTACACACACACATACAGACATACACGTACACACACACATACAGACATACACATACACACACACATACAGACATACACGTACACACACATACAGACATACACGTACACACACACATACAGACATACACATACACACACACATACAGACATACACACACACATACAGACATACACATACACACACACATACAGACATACACGTACAGACATACACATACACACACACATACAGACATACACGTACACACACATACAGACATACACGTACACACACACACACATACAGACATACACGTACACACACACACAGACATACACGTACACACACACATACAGACATACACGTACACACACACATACAGACATACACGTACACACACACACACATACAGACATACACGTACACACACACACATACAGACATACACGTACACACACATACATACAGACATACACGTACACACACATACAGACATACACGTACACACACACATACAGACATACATGCACACACACACATACAGACATACACGTACACACACACATGCAGACATAGACATACACATGCAGACATACACACACACACATACAGATATAAAGGTACACACACACACATACAGACATACACGTACACACACATACAGACATACACGTACACACACACGTACAGACATACACATACACACACACATACAGACATACACGTACACACACACATACAGACATACACATACACACACACATACAGACATACACGTACACACACACATGCAGACATACACATACACACACACATACAGACATACACGTACACACACACATACAGACATACACGTACACACACACATACAGACATAAACGTACACACACACATACAGACATACACATACACACACACATACAGACATACATGCAGACATACACGTACACACACACATACAGACATACACGTACACACACACACATACAGACGTACACGTACACACACACATGCATGCAGACATACACATACACACACACATACAGACATACACATACACACACACATACAGACATACACATACACACACGCATACAGACATACACATACACACACACATACAGACATACACGTACACACACACATACAGACATACACATACACACACACATACAGACATACACATACACACATACAGACATACACGTACACACACACACACAGACATACACATACAGACATACACTTACACACACACACAGACATACATGGACACACACACACACATAGACATACACGTACACACACACATGCAGACATACACGTACACACACACATACAGACATACACGTACACACACATACAGACATACACGTACACACACACATACAGACATACACATACACATGCATGCAGACATACACGTACACACACACATACAGACATACACATACACACACGCATGCAGACATACACGTACACACACACACATACAGACATACACGTACACACACATACAGTCATACACGTACACACACACATACAGACATACACGTACACACACACATACAGACATACACGTACACACACACATAGACATACACGTACACACACACGCATACAGACATACACGTACACACACACACACAGACATACAGACATACACGTACATACAGACATACACGTACACACACAAATACAGACATACACGTACACACACACATAGAGACATACACGTACACACACACATACAGACATACACGTACACACACATACAGACATACACGTACACACACGCATACAGACATACACATACATACACACACATACAGACATACACGTACACACACACACATACAGACATACACGTACACACACACATGCAGACATACACATACACACACACACATACAGACATACACGTACACACACACATGCAGACATACACGTACACACACACATACAGACATACACGTACACACACACATACAGACGTACACACACACATACACGTACACACACATACAGACATACACGTACACACACGCATACAGACATACACACACACATACAGACATACACGTACACACACATACAGACATACACGTACACACACACATACAGACATACACGTACACACACACGTACAGACATACACGTACACACACACGTACACACACACATACAGACATACACGTACACACACACATACAGACATACACGTACACACACATACAGACATACACGTACACACACACATACAGACATACACGTACACACACACATAGACATACACGTACACACACACACATACAGACATACACGTACACACACACACATACAGGCATACACGTACACACACACATACAGACATACACATACAGACATACACGTACACACACACATACAGACATACATGCAGACATACACGTACACACACACATACAGACATACACGTACACACACATACAGACATACACGTACACACACACATACATACACGTACACACACATACAGACATACACGTACACACACATACAGACATACACGTACACACACACATACACATACACACACACATACAGACATACACGTACACACACATACAGACATACACGTACACACACACATACAGACATACACGTACACACACATAGACATACACGTACACACACACATACAGACATACACGTACACACACATATACAGACATACACGTACACACACACATAGAGACATACACGTACACACACATACAGACATACACATACACATACACGTAGAGACATACACGTACACACACACATACAGACATACACGTACACACACACATACAGACATACACGTACACACACATACAGACATACACATACACACACATTCAGACATACACGTACACACACACATACAGACATACACGTACACACACACATACAGACATACACGTACACACACATACAGACATACACGTACACACACATACAGACATACACGTACACACACACATACAGACATACACATACACACATACAGACATACACGTACACACACACACACAGACATACACATACAGACATACACTTACACACACACACAGACATACATGGACACACACACACACATAGACATACACGTACACACACACATGCAGACATACACGTACACACACACATACAGACATACACGTACACACACATACAGACATACACGTACACACACACATACAGACATACACATACACATGCATGCAGACATACACGTACACACACACATACAGACATACACATACACACACGCATGCAGACATACACGTACACACACACACATACAGACATACACGTACACACACATACAGTCATACACGTACACACACACATACAGACATACACGTACACACACACATACAGACATACACGTACACACACACATAGACATACACGTACACACACACGCATACAGACATACACGTACACACACACACACAGACATACAGACATACACGTACATACAGACATACACGTACACACACAAATACAGACATACACGTACACACACACATAGAGACATACACGTACACACACACATACAGACATACACGTACACACACATACAGACATACACGTACACACACGCATACAGACATACACATACATACACACACATACAGACATACACGTACACACACACACATACAGACATACACGTACACACACACATGCAGACATACACATACACACACACACATACAGACATACACGTACACACACACATGCAGACATACACGTACACACACACATACAGACATACACGTACACACACACATACAGACGTACACACACACATACACGTACACACACATACAGACATACACGTACACACACGCATACAGACATACACACACACATACAGACATACACGTACACACACATACAGACATACACGTACACACACACATACAGACATACACGTACACACACACGTACAGACATACACGTACACACACACGTACACACACACATACAGACATACACGTACACACACACATACAGACATACACGTACACACACATACAGACATACACGTACACACACACATACAGACATACACGTACACACACACATAGACATACACGTACACACACACACATACAGACATACACGTACACACACACACATACAGGCATACACGTACACACACACATACAGACATACACATACAGACATACACGTACACACACACATACAGACATACATGCAGACATACACGTACACACACACATACAGACATACACGTACACACACATACAGACATACACGTACACACACACATACATACACGTACACACACATACAGACATACACGTACACACACATACAGACATACACGTACACACACACATACACATACACACACACATACAGACATACACGTACACACACATACAGACATACACGTACACACACACATACAGACATACACGTACACACACATAGACATACACGTACACACACACATACAGACATACACGTACACACACATATACAGACATACACGTACACACACACATAGAGACATACACGTACACACACATACAGACATACACATACACATACACGTAGAGACATACACGTACACACACACATACAGACATACACGTACACACACACATACAGACATACACGTACACACACATACAGACATACACATACACACACATTCAGACATACACGTACACACACACATACAGACATACACGTACACACACACATACAGACATACACGTACACACACATACAGACATACACGTACACACACATACAGACATACACGTACACACACACATACAGACATACATGTACACACACACATACAGACATACACGTACACACACACATACAGACATACACGTACACACACACATACAGACATACACGTACACACACATACATACATACACGTACACACACACATGCAGACATACACGTACAGACACACATACAGACATACACGTACACTCACATACAGACATACACGTACACACACACACATACAGACATACACGTACATACACGTACACACACACATACAGACATACACGTACACACACAGACATACACGTACACACACACACATACAGACATACACGTACACACACACATACAGACATACACGTACACACACACACATACAGACATACACGTACACACACACATACAGACATACACGTACACACACACATACAGACATACACGTACACACACACGTACAGACATACACGTACACACACACGTACAGACATACACATACACACACATACAGACATACACGTACACACACACATACAGACATACACGTACACACACACATACAGACATACACATACACACACACATGCAGACATACACATACACACACACATGCAGACATACACATACACACACACATACAGACATACACGTACACACACACATACAGACATATACGTACACACACACATACAGACATACACTTACACACACACATTCAGACATACATGCAGACATACACGTACACACACACATACAGACATACACGTACACACACACATGCAGACATAGACATACACATGCAGACATACACACACACACATACAGATATAAAGGTACACACACACATACAGACATACACGTACACACACATACAGACATACACGTACACACACACGTACAGACATACACATACACATACACATACAGACATACACGTACACACACACATACAGACATACACGTACACACACACATACAGACATACACGTACACACACACATACAGACATACACATACACACACACATACAGACATACACATACACACACGTACAGACATACACATACACACACACATACAGACATACACGTACACAAACACATACAGACATACACGTACACACACACATACAGACATACACGTACACACAACACATACAGACATACACGTACACAAACACATACAGACATACACGTACACACACACATACAGACATACACGTACACACACACATGCAGACATACACATACACACACACATACAGACATACACGTACACACACACATACAGACATACATGCAGACATACACGTACACACACACATACAGACATACACGTACAGACACACACATACAGACGTACACGTACACACACACATACAGACATACACGTACACACACACATGCATGCAGACATACACATACACACACGCATACAGACATACACGTACACACACACATACAGACATACACGTACACACACACATACACGTACACACACACATACAGACATACACATACACACACACATACAGACATACATGCAGACATACACGTACACACACACATACAGACATACACGTACACACACTCACATACACACACACATACAGACATACACGTACACACACACATACAGACATACACGTACACACACACATACAGACATACATGTACACACACACATACAGACATACACATACACACACGCATACAGACATACACGTACACACACATGCAGACATACACATACACACACGCATACAGACATACACGTACACACACACATACAGACATACATGTACACACACACATACAGACATACACATACACACACACATACAGACATACACGTACACACACACATACAGACATACATGTACACACACACATACAGACATACACATACACACACGCATACAGACATACACGTACACACACACATACAGACATACACGTACACACACACATACAGACATACATGTACACACACACATACAGACATACATGTACACACACACATACAGACATACACATACACACACACATACAGACATACACATACACACACACATACAGACATACACGTACACACAAAAGCACACTTCTTATATGCACATATACATACATATACTTATATGCATATACACATTCACATGCTTATATGCATGCACCCATACAGAATGACCAGAGACACCCGCTACATCAGCCATGCCACCTCTCTATTGTTCACTCTTCTATTTATTATTTGTGTTCCACCATCCTTTCGCAGCTATCAAAAGATACACACACGCATACAGACATACACGTACACACACACACACACACACACACACACACATACAGACATACACACACACATACAGACATACACGTACACACACGCATACAGACATACGCGTACACACACACATACAGACATACACGTACACACACACACATACAGACATACACGTACACACACATACAGACATACACGTACACACACACACATACAGACATACACATACACACACATACATACAGACATACACGTACACACACATATACAGACATACACGTACACACACACACATACAGACATACACGTACACACACACATACAGACATACACGTACACACACACATACAGACATACACATACACACACACACACAGACATACACGTACACACACACATACAGACATACACGTACACACACACATACAGACATACATGTACACACACACATACAGACATACACATACACACACACATACAGACATACACGTACACACACACATACAGACATACACGTACACACACACATACAGACATACATGTACACACACACATACAGACATACACATACACACACACATACAGACATACACGTACACACACACATACAGACATACACGTACACACACACATACAGACATACACGTACACACACACATACAGACATACACGTACACACACACATACACGTACACACACACACATACAGACACACAGCTACACACACACATACAGACATACACATACACACACACATACAGACATACGCGTACACACACACACAGACATACACGTACACACACACATACAGACATACGCGTACACACACACACAGACATACACGTACACACAAAAGCACACTTCTTATATGCACATATACATTCACATGCTTATATGCACGCACCCATACAGAATGACCAGAGACACCCGCTACATCAGCCATGCCACCTCTCTATTGTTCACTCTTTTATCAGGTATCAAAACGAAGATTGAGTCCCTGTTTGTGCCGATCCGGAACAATGAGTGCCAAATCCGGACCATCGTCTTGAACCGACACCATCCAAAGCTGCCGTTGGTGCTGGTGCATGGGATGGGCGCCGGTGTCGGCATGTGGGTGCTCAACCTGGACTCTATGGCCGAGCAGCGACCCGTGTACGCGTTCGACGTGCTGGGCTTCGGACGGAGTTCGCGGCCACGCTTCAGCAACGACCCCGCAGAGGCGGAGCGCCAGTTTGTGGACTCCATCGAGGAGTGGCGGGAGAAAATGCATCTTAAACGCTTCATCCTGCTCGGACACAGCCTCGGATCTTTCATAGCTACCTCCTACGCCATCCACTACCCAGAACGGGTGCAACACCTGATTGCTGTCGAACCCTGGGGCTACCCGGAGAAGCCAAGTAATGCCTCCACACAACACCTATCCTACTGGGCTCGAGCCATCATCACCATGGCACGACCATTCAACCCTTTGGCCGCGATCAGGGCCGCAGGACCCTGGGGTGAGTTATACTTTCTCTCTTTCCCTCTTTCCTTTTCACTATCTCTTTCTCTTCCTTCCCCCCTCTCTCATATATAGATATATGTTAAGTGTGTAACGACAGTTACAGGTGGCGCTCCGTTCGAAGCACTCAATATTGTTCTGACGTCCATCACATGTTGTGTTGTATTCCAGTGGTGGTGGTGATGATGATGGATATATATCATCATCATCATCGTTTAACGTCCATCTTCCACGCTAGCATGGGTTTGGATGGGAATTTTCCCACTTGAGGCAAGAGTGGTTGTCCTGCTCGCATAGGACTGTCTGGCGGGTTTTCTACGGCTGGATGCCCTTCCTAACACCAACCACGTTTACAGTGTGGACTGGGAGGTTTTTACCGTGTTACCTACACGGCCACATTACAGCGGGGACTGTGTGTTTTTTGTCGTGACACCTACACAACCTCATTTATTTAGGACTGGATGTTGTGGTACCAACATAGCTTTACATTGAAAGGGGTGGTGTGGATGGGGTGGGTGGGGTGGGGGGTGGGGGGTGGGGGGGGGGGGGGTATTTTGGTTAAGAGGGGCCTACTGACTGTAGTAGGTTTCACTATGTACATAGGTAAGGCGGGTCTTCTGTATTACTGTGTAGCGGCAAAGATCTCGGTCCAGAGACATTGTCTTGGAGAGGTGTAAGTGTGTGAGGTCGGAATTTATCAAATCGTCCCAGGTTTTTCTGGGTCTACCTACTCCGTAATTACCATCTATTTTGATCGCCCTGCACTTTTTTATACATGTCATCTTTCATGCACATCACGTGACCATACCAACGTAGTCTTCTCTCAAGTAAACAGCATCTGATCCCTCTTATTCCTAATTTCTCACTTAGTTTGTTTATGCTTTGCTGTTCACGTATATTACTATTACACATCCAGCGGAGCATGCAAGCTTCGTTCCTCGCCAGTCTGCGTGTATCCTCAGCCATTGATTCAGCTATGAGCGTTAGATCATCTGCGTATAGGAGTTCCCATGGGCAGCCGGTCTTCAACTCCTCTGTTATAGCCTGAAAGGCAATAATAAATAGGAGGGGGCTAAGGACGGAGCCCTGATGAACACCAACTTTTACGCTAAACTCTTCACTATATTCGTTGTTAATTCTAACCTTGCTGACTGTTTCTCTATACATGGCTTGTATAGCTCTCACAAGCCATTCATCAACACCTAGTTTTCTGAGAGCCCACCAGATAATGAGGCGTGGGACTCTGTCAAAGGCTTTCTGCAAGTCAACAAAAGCTAGGTATAGGGGTTTACTTTTAGCTAGGTACTTACTTCTCCTGTAGTTGTCGTACAATGAAAAGAGCATCTGTGGTACTTTTACCTGACACAAACCCAAACTGCATTTCATCTAGATCAATTCGCTCTCTGATTAGTTGCCCTATTACTTTTTCTGTGACCTTCATGACCTGGTCAATTAATTTAATGTCTCTATAGTTTCCCCTATCTAGGGCATCTCCTTTACCCTTGTAGCAGTTAATGATGATGCTGCTACACCAGTCCTTTGGTACGACCCCATTCTGTATGACTTGGTTTACTATCTGGGTGACCATAGTGTGTCCCACCGATTCAGATGCTTTCAGCATTTCAGCAACTATTTCCGAAGGCCCACCCACCTTGCCCGTCTTCATATCTTTGATTACCTTACTTATTATACTACCTTCAACTTGCACTGCTGGTCCCTCTATTGGATCGACGTGGGGGAGACTGTCTTTCTCCCATTTATTCTCCTCATTTAGTAGCCTTTTGTAGTGACACTTCCAAGCTACCTTATCAGCGACAATGATGGCAAGTACACCATCATCATTAAGGACACACTTCTCCCCGACAATATCACGGTTTTCCTTGACACATTGCCTAGCAATCCTGAACACCTCACGTTTTTGGTCCTCGCGTTGTCGAACATGCTTGAACTTTATTTCTTCTGCTTCCCTTCTTGCAAAGTACACTTGCCTCCTAGCTTGCCTCCTGGCCACTTGATAGTGTTCTCTACTTCCCCCATCCCGCCATACTTTCCAAGCCTGCTTTTTGGCCTTGATTGACACTCCACCTTACTGTTCCACCACCAAGTTACTCTCCTCCTACCCACAGGCCTGCTCCAGCCACAGACTTCATCTGCCACCTTCAGCAGGTTAGCTTTCAGGAATCCCACTGTTCCTCTATATTATACGACTCTAAATGCTCTTCCTTACTGTCGAAAGCATCAAGTAATATGCTTTTAAACTTATTACTGGCTATGGGGTCCTTTAACTTCCATATTCTTCTCCTTAGGATAGTCCTCCTCTGTTGTCGAGTACGTCTTGTCCTGACTATGAGGTCGCTAATTATGAGGCTATGTTGAGAGGTGCATTCTTCATGGGGGAGGGATTTAGTGTTTACAACAGACACTTTGTCACGTCTTCTGGTAAGAATATAATCTACCTGGCTGGTGTGTTCCCCTGATCTCTCTCTATATATATGTGTATATATATGTATATATGTATATATATATATATGTATATCATCATCATCATCATCATCGTTTAACGTTCATATTCCACGCTTGCATGGGTTTGGATGGGAGTTTTCCCACTTGAGGCAAGAGTGGTTGTCTTGCTCGTATAGGACTGTCTGGCAGGTTTTCTACGGCTGGATACCCTTCCTAACACCAACCACATTTACAGTGTGGGGCTGGGAGGTTTTTACCGTGTTACCTACATGGCCACATTACAGCGTGGACTGTGTGTTTTTTTTGTCGTGACACCTACACGACCTTGTTTGCTTCGGGCTGGATGTTGTGGTACCAACATAACTTTCTTTACATTGAAAGGGGTGGTGTGGGTGGGGTGGGGGTAGTGGTACGGGGGTGTATTTTGTTAGAGGTGCCTACTGACTGTAGTAGGTTTCACTTTGTACTTAGGTAAGGCGGGTCTTCTCTATTACAGTGTAGCTCCAAAGATCTCAGTCCAGTGACATTGTCTTGGAGTGTGTGAGGTCGGAATTTATCAAGTCGTATATACGGAGGCACATGGCTTAGTGGTTAGAGCACTGGCCTTGCAATCGAAAGGTTGTGAGTTCAATTCTCAGACCGGGTGATGTGTTGTTTCCTTGAGCAAGACATTTTATTTCACATTGCCCCAGTTTACTCAGCTGTAGAAATGAGATGATAGGGACTGGGGTCCCTATCATTCCATTGCAATGTGGTCGTGGAGGTGACACGGCAAAAAAGCACCCAGCCCACACTGTAAAGTGGACGTGTAGGCGACACGGCAAAAAAGCACCCAGCACTCACTGTAAATGAGGTTGGTGTTAGGAAGGGCATCCAGCTGTAGAAATCAAGCCAGAATCAGTTCCCGTCACACCCTTGCAAGCAGGGAAAAGGGGACGTAAAATGAAATGATGATGATGATGATATAGATATATATATATAGTGAAAGAGTGAAGAATAACATGGTTGGCTGTACAAAAAGGTTTTTATTTACAGTATTATCAATTGTTTCATTGATCAGGTGAGTCTAAATAATCGATAACATGTAACCCCATATATATATATAATAAGGAGTTGACAGACCCAGCATATTTATCAATGCCAGTACCGGTTGTATCCCAGCGTACTCCATGGGCAATGTAAGATACATTCTCAGAGTATACACATAGTTATTTGCTTTAATACAACACACGTAAAACGGGTGCCTATAAGGTCCCCGGACTCGAGTTTCTGCCGCACTAATGCAGCAGTAAGGTGCACTGCACCATCTGTCTGCATATATTATGCAACAATACACAATTGACTTATGCGGCTTCATCAGCGTATATATATATATATATATATATTTATATTAAAATCATCATCATCATCATCATCACCGTTTTACGTCCGTTCTTCCACGCTAGCATGGGTTAGACGGGTTGTCCTGTTGTGGGCAGTGTCTGGTCAGCTGACCATGCCTTGCTCATACAGGAACTGATTTGGCTTGATTTCTACAGCTGGATGCCCTTCCTAACACCAACCTCATTTACAGTGTGGGCTGGGTGCTTTTTCGTGGCGCCTACACGTCCACTTTACAGTGGGTGCTGGGTGCTTTTTTGCCGTGGCACCTCCACGACCACCTTGCAGTGGGAGGGTGTGGGGGCATATTGTCTATATGCTTCAGCTTGTACCCATGGGAGGTCGGGTACTCTGTATTACTGTGTGACGCCAGAGGTCATGGTCGTGTGTCATCGCCTTTGAGAGGTGTAATTGGATAAGGTCGGCTTTTATCACCTCATCCCAGGTCATCTTGGGTCTATATATATAAAATATACATACATATATATATATATATATATATATATATATATATATATATATATATATATATATATTAAAATATATATATATATATTAATTTATTAAAATAACAGATTAAAGTTTAAGCAAAGAATCGCTGCTTTCACCCTTATCGGGATCTTCTGAAACTAAAAAAATCAATCTGTGAACGCAGAAGTAAATATTTTGAATAAACGTTGCAACCGTTATGTCTATACATGAGTTTTGCGTCTGTGTGAGTATGCGGGTTCGTACGTATGTAGGGTGTGTGTAGATGTGTACTTTGCGTTTTGGTTGACGTACGTTTAGCGAACGTGTTTTTACATGTAGGTATGTGTGTGCGCGTGCGTTATATACGTATTTATGTGTGTATATTTATATACGTTTATTTAATTATGTATATATACACACACACACACACACACACATATATACTTTTTATATATATTTTTGTGTATTTGGTGTATACATTCGTATGTGTTCGAGTACAGGCGTTGCATGGGTTCTGTATGTGCTGCGTGTTTTTTTGTGTACGTGCTTCTATTTGCATACCCATGGCGGGTGTTTTTGCGTATGCATGTGTATGTACGTACATGGATGTGTGTATGTATATATTTAATTTCAATTACCTCTGTAATTTATTTACTTTATTCTTAACTCTGAAGCCGAGAATCATTCGGTTTCCTAAATAGAATTTTAGTCTACAACTTCAGTTATACAATAAACGTGGTTTTGTCTTTGCGTGTAATTGTTCTCATTGCTCCACATAATGATGTATTATCTTCGTTTTTTCCGTTCATTGCCAGAGAACGTCTCCACGAACCACCTAATAGAATATTAGTCTACGACTTCAGTTAT
Organism: Eledone cirrhosa; assembly: GCA_964016885.1. Taxonomy (NCBI): domain Eukaryota; kingdom Metazoa; phylum Mollusca; class Cephalopoda; order Octopoda; family Eledonidae; genus Eledone; species Eledone cirrhosa. The sequence goes on from OZ024765.1 coordinate 22,967,327, forward strand.
ACCATAAACATCATTTTGTCTTTGTATGTAATTGTTCTCACCGCTCCAAATAATGACGTATTATCTTTGTTTTTTCCGTTCTTTGCCAGGGAACGTTTCCACGAACTAAAGTATCGTCTTCCTGTCTTCCTTCGGTTGCAACGTTTTTTGAAATATTTACTTCTGCGTTCACAGATTGACTTTGTTAGTTTCAGAAGATCCCGTTAAGGGTGAAAGCAGCGATTCTTTGCTTAAACTTTAATCTGTTATTTTAATAAATATTTGCTCTACGGTTCTTATATATTTGATATATTTTTATCCTTATCGAGTCCTCTTTGGATTTTAGTCTTCAAATTTATTATTATTACTATATATATGGAGAGAAATGAGGCAAGCATGCTCCGTTGGATGTGTAATGTCAATTTGTGTGAATGACCCAGCATGAATGGGTTGAGAGAGAAACTGTCTGAGAGGGATAGAATGTAGTGTACGGGAGAGGAGACTGAGGTGGTATGGACATGTGATGTGTTGAGAGAGAAACTGTGTCTGAGAGGGATAGAATGTAGTGTACGGGAGAGGAGACTGAGGTGGTATGGACATGTGATGTGTTGAGAGAGAAACTGTGTCTGAGAGGGATAGAATGTAGTGTACGGGAGAGGAGACTGAGGTGGTATGGACATGTGATGTGTTGAGAGAGAAACTGTGTCTGAGAGGGATAGAATGTAGTGTACGGGAGAGGAGACTGAGGTGGTATGGACATGTGATGTGTTGAGAGAGAAACTGTGTCTGAGAGGGATAGAATGTAGTGTACGGGAGAGGAGACTGAGGTGGTATGGACATGTTATGTGTTGAGAGAGAAACTGTGTCTGAGAGGGATAGAATGTAGTGTACGGGAGAGGAGACTGAGGTGGTATGGACATGTGATGTGTTGAGAGAGAAACTGTCTGAGAGGGATAGAATGTAGTGTACGGGAGAGGAGACTGAGGTGGTATGGACATGTGATGTGTTGAGAGAGAAACTGTGTCTGAGAGGGATAGAATGTAGTGTACGGGAGAGGCGACTGAGGTGGTATGGACATGTGATGTGTTGAGAGAGAAACTGTGTCTGAGAGAGATAGAATGTAGTGTACGGGAGAGGAGACCGAGGTGGTATGGACATGTGATGCGCATGGAGGATGACTGATGGGTGAAGAAGTGCCAGGAAATGCCAGTTGAAGGAAGACGTGGTAGAGGTAGACCACGATAATCATGGGCGGAGGTGGTGAGAACAGACCTCAGATCATTGAAGCTCACGGTGGAGATGACGAAGGACCGTGACAAGTGGAAAGATGCTGTGCTGAATAAGACCCATCCCACCCTTGCAAGCAGGGAAAAGCGGACGTAAAATGATGATGATGATGATATATACATCATCATCAATGTTGAATTATGACATTTTTTTGTTTTCAACTTCAGGTCCTGGTTTAGTGAAGAAGTTTCGCTCTGACCTCCAACAACGTTTTTCTAAACTCTTTGAAGACGACACAATTCTGAAATACATCTACCACTGTAATGCGCAGACACCCAGGTAAGACCCTCACAATTAAAGCTGGTTAATCTGCGAGGGAATCCTCTACCACAGGGATCACCAACCTGTGGCCCTAGGGTTGCATGCGGCCTTTAAGGATGTTTAGTGTGGCCCAGCAGATTGCACGTAGCCACATTCATCACAGACCTAGCGTGCACCTTTCCCTTCTTTTCCTTCCAGCCTTCTCTAAGGAACAAACCACACACACACACACACACACACACATCATCATTTCATTTTACGTCCACTTTTCCCTGCTTGCAAGGGTGGGGCGGGAACTGATTCTGGCTTGATTTCTACAGCTGGATGCCCTTCCTAACACCAACATCATTTACAGTGAGTGCTGGGTGCTTTTTTGCCGTGGCACCTCCACGACCACTTTACAGTGGAATGATAGGGACCCCAGTCCCTATCATCTCATTTCTACAGCTGAGTAAACTGGAGCAATGTGAAATAAAGTGTCTTGCTCAAGGAAACAACACATTACCCGGTCTGGGAATTGAACTCACAACCTTTCGATTGCAAGGCCAATGCTCTAACCACTAAGCCATGTGTCTCCATATATATATGTGTGTGTGTATGTGTGTGTGTGTTAAGTATTTCCGTAGAAAAGGTAAAGGAAAGAAGAGTGCTCTATGTATAGTACAGAGCTATTTAATTACATAATAAACAACACAATATAATTATTCCATTACCAAAGGTTTCAGGAAACTAGACGATTCTTGAAACCTTCGGTAATTGAATAATTATATTGTGTTGTTTATTATGTAATTAAATAGCTCTGTACAATACATAGAGCACTCTTCTTTCCTTTACCTATTCTACGGAAATACTTAACACACACACCACATCAGTTTCACATCTTTGGCTGAATCATAAACTAAAAATTATTTATTGTTCCATCGATGTTTTCTATTTTCCTCCAGTGGTGAGTCAGCATTCAGGACTTTGACGATTCCATTTGGATGGGCAAAGAACCCGATGATTCTTCGCATCACAGATCTAGAGAAATCCATTCCGATGACACTTGTCTATGGCTCAAGGTCATGGATAACCTCCCACACCGGACAGGATGTCAAATACCTCCGCCCTGACAGCTATGTTGATGTCCAGGTACGTAGAAGCCCTCATAATACATAAATACTTTAACCCTTTCGTTACCATATTTTTAATGAAATACACTACTTGTAATTTTAAAATTATTTGAAAATTATTGCCAGAATATGGAAGAATTTAATAATATAACTAACTTTCTCAATATTAAACTGGTGTTTGGAACATAACTTAAAGGGAATACTAACCCTTTCATTACCATATTTCTAATGAAAATTATTGCCAGAATTTGGAAGAATTTAATAACATAACTAACTTTCTCATTATTAAACTGGTGTTTGGAACATAACTTAACAAAGGGAATACTAACCCTTTCATTACCATATTTCTAATGAAAATTATTGCCAGAATTTGGAAGAATTTAATAATATAACTAAGTTTCTCATTATTAAACTGGTGTTTGGAATATAACAAAGGTTCTTACATAAAATTATGATAGAAAGTTTTTACATAAATATACACACTTTAAGGCACTTTTCCCTGCTTAAGGTTAGCCTTGCATGTCCCAGGACAAGTTTAATCCAGTCTGGGACACCCTGGCCATAGACTAACAAATGTTCTTCTATAAAATTATGATAGAAAGTTTTTACATAAATATACACACTTTAAGGCACTTTTCCCTGCTTAAGGTTAGCCTTGCATGTCCCAGGACAAGCTTAATCCAGTCTGGGACACCCTGGCCATAGACTAACAAATGTTCTTCTATAAAATTATGATAGAAAGTTTTTACATAAATATACACACTTTAAGGCACTTTTCCCTGCTTAAGGTTAGCCTTGCATGTCCCAGGACAAGCTTAATCCAGTCTGGGACACCCTGGCCATAGACTAACAAATGTTCTTCTATAAAATTATGATGGAAGGTTTTTATATATTTATATGTCAGTCATAAAGGTGAATTTGCAGAATTTTTAGAACATTAAAACATTGGATAGAATGCTTTGCAGTATTTGTTCTGATTGATTCTCTCTGAGTTCAAATCCCACCAAGGTTAACTTTGCCTTTCATCCATTCAAGGTTGATAAAAAAAAGTACCAGTCAAGTACTGGGGTTAATTCTTCTTCTATATCTCTTTCTCACTTCTGTTCACTCATTCTCTATCCTTCTCTGGAGGAAATCTGCTGTATTCAGACCTGGACAGGAGAGATGGGGTCCACCAGGTTTATAAAATGCCCTAGAAATGTTGTATGTCAATATGGCACCCCTATGACACCATCAAGGGTTAGGGGCCTATATATATTTATATATTACCTTACCTAAATACAAAGTAAAACCTACTACAGTCAGTAGGCATCTCTAACAAAATACACCCCCGTCCTACCACCCCATCCACACCGCCCCTTTCAATGTAAAGTTATGTTGGTGCCACAACATCCAGGCCGAAACAAATGAGGTCGTGTAGGTGTCATGACAAAAAAAACACACAGTTCGCGCTGTAATGTGGCCATGTAGGTAAAAACCTCCCAGCCCCACACTGTAAATGTGGTTGGTGATAGGAAGGGCATCCAGCTGTAGAAAACCCGCCAGACAGTCCTATGCGAGCAAGACAATCACTCTTGCCTCAAGTGGGAAAACTCCCGTCCAAACCCATGCAAGCGTGGAACACGGACGTTAAACGTTGATGATGATATCAACCAGAATTTGAGAGGTTTGATTCCCTGTAACAGTTGCTTGCCCCCTTTTTGTCGTCTTTAGTGGTATTTAAACCAATTTTCTAAGCTGTTATTTAGGACAATTGACTGTGTTTACAGTTGTCTTCTGTGTTTGAGATTTCTACATTTTCAAAGGAAATATATATTTCTTTATTTAATCAATGTAAACGTCCGTATAGATTTAGTAAGCCATGACTGACCAAAAGATCGTCATGGTAATCATTTTTACAACCATTTTTCCATGCTTGCATGGGTTGGACAGGTCCTTTTCAGCACAGCTCTCCACTTGCTGTGTCCTTTCATCATCAAATACTTGATGATGGTCGAGGGGTTTTCTCACATGTCTACTCAGGCCACCCCATTACTGTGCCCAGCAGTAACATGACTAGTGTTAGCTCTGTATATGTAGTTAGTGTTAAACTTTTTATAGTTTTTGGCAGGGTATTTTCTGGCTGAGATAACATTCTGATGAGAGGTTTTAGTCAAATATTAGTCAATATGTTGGTGCCACAACATCCAGGCCGAAACAAATGAGGTCGTGTAGGTGTCACGACAAAAAAACACACAGTCCATGCTGTAATGTGGCCGTGTAGGTGACACGGTAAAAACCTCCCAGTCCACTGTAAACGTGGTTGGTGTTAGGAAGTGCATCCAGCTGTAGAAAACCCGCCAGACAGTCCACGCTGTAATGTGGCCGTGTAGGCAACACGGTAAAAACCTCCCAGTTCCACACTGTAAATGTGGTTGGTGTTAGGAAGGGCATCCAGCTGTAGAAAACCCGCCAGACAGTCAGTCCTATGCGAGCAAGACAACCACTCTTGCCTCAAGTGGGAAAACTCCCGTCCAAACCCATGCAAGCGTGGAAGATGGACGTTAAATGATGATGATGATGAGGATTTCCAACCTTTCATCACAATATTTCTAATGAAAGACATTGGCTATGGTTTTCAAATAATTTTGAAATACATACACACACATATGTACGTATGTTCATATATGCACATATATACATATATACATATACACATACAACATACATAATAATAATGAAAATATTGTGTACAGTGCTCAGGTGCATTACAACTCATCAAAAGTGTATGTATAGTACATAGGGTAATGTACAAACGTCAGGAAAATGAACAGAACATGAGTCATGATATACACATGTGTGCATGTGTATGGAAGGGGTACATCAGGTGTAGTTTTGGCGAATTTCGGGAACCATGAGGGTTTTAAAGGATGCAGTGTCTCGGCAGCTAACAACTGCAGCAGGCAATTTGTTCCATGCTTCAGCAACTCTGAGCGTCAAAAAATGTTTCCGAAACTCATGGGAGCTGTGCTGTTTTCAGACTTTGTAGGCATGTCCACATGTGTTAGACACATGGAGATCAAAGAGGCGCTCAGGGTTGTTGTTGGCAAGATGGTTAATAACTTTGTGGGTGTTTACCAAGTCCATTGCCAGACGTTGGAGCTTCAATGAATCCATGCCCAGGGAAGCAAGGCGTTCAGAGTATGGTAGGTGTCTGATGGAGGGTATGCGCTTGGTTGCACGTCTCTGAACAATTTCAGGAGGTCAATTTTCTGAGCAAGATAGGGGTCCCAGACTGATGATACGAATTCCAAGTGTGGTCGTACCATAGCTATATACAGTTTTAAATAGATGGCTGGAGAGCGGCTAACAAAGGTCTTGCTGAGTGATGCCAAGACACCCTCGGCCTTCTTGACAATCTTAGAGACATACTTTTTACTCCCAAAATGCATGGTGGTACACTTGTCCACAGCCAGCTTCAGTTGCCAGTCTGTGATCCACTGCTGCATTGTGTCCAGGTCTGATTGTAGGAAAGAGTTATAGATTTCAGGATCTGTCCTTTTGATTTCAAGGTACAGCTTGATGTCATCTGCATATTTCAGTACTGTGGCATTCTTTAAGTTGGCATCTATGTCATTAATGTATGCAACAAACAAAAAGGGACCAAGAACAGATCCCTGTGGTACACCAGATGACATCTCATATGGTGAAGAATGCTGTACAAGAACCGTGACTACCTCTTTTCAACCAGTTAAAAAGATCATCCCTCACACCCATTGCAGAGAGTTTCGCAATAAGTCTTTTGTGTGGCACAGAATTAAAAGCCTTAGCGAAGTCAAGGTAAACAACATCCACCCATGAGCTGCTGTCAGTGATCCGGGTAATGTCTTCAAGGAACTCGATAAGCTGATCACAGCAGCTGGAGTTAGGGATAAATCCAAATTGCGAGGGCCAGATGAGGCTGTGAGAGCTCCAGAAGTTCCAAAGTGTTTCTCTGACACAGGATTCCATCAGTTTGGCCATACAGCTAGTAAGACTGACTGGACGATAGTTGACAGGTGACATGCGGTTGCTCTTTTTGAACAAGGGAATGACACTGGCAGTTTTCCACTGCTCCGGAGTAGCACCATTGTTGAGACAGTATTGAAAGAAGAAAGCAAGCTGGTGGTGCAAGAGGAAGTACCCGCCATGTTTGAGAAGCAGGTATGGAACACCATCAAGACCAGGGGAGGCATAGTTGCGCTTATTCTTAAGGTGACATCGCAGCATTGCAGGTGTAAATTCCGTAGTTGTTATGGAATTTGATGGTAGAGATGGTGGAGATGGTACATTCTGGTTTTCAACAGTAAAAATGCTTGCATAGGACTCAGCAATGAGTTCTGCGCATTCTTTGGAATCATCAGTGATCTGGCTTGTGTGGGGATTGCGAAGAGGACCAACTGGAGAGTGAGGTCTCTGCTTTGAATGAACATATTTCCAGAACACCTTACTGTCAGGATTGGTTGCTATGCACTGTTCAAATTCAAGCACTGCCTATTTCGTCACTTGCTTGAGATGGTTAGATTTATTCCTCTTTTTTCTGTTGGCATCTGATTTATGCAGTTTATATTCCCGTTCAGCATTCCGATGTTCTTTCCTGGCAAGTTGGACCGCTGAAGTTTCCCAAATTGCACTTTTGGGGTGGGTTTTTTTCTGCTTACATGGCACTGATGCTGCACACGCTATCCATATTGAGTCCAGGATGCTCTGGAGTTTAGTGTTCACATCTCCAGAGTTGTAGAACTCATGCCAGTTTGGGCGCTGTAGCTCAGTGCAGTACAGGTTCCAATCTGCTTTCTTCCAGTCAAAGCAAGCAGATTGGAGATGGTTCTGGTTTTTGTTGCTGCCCGCAAGAGCCAGATTGGGATTGATCATAGCATAATCAGAGTCGCCTAGAGGTTCCTCAGTAGTACAACTGATAACCACTTCAGGAGTAGTGGTGAAGATCAGGTCCAAAGTGTTGTCACCTCTTGTTGGAGAGGTGACTACTTGTGACCAGTTTGAGTCCAGCACTAGCTCAAGGAAATTGTTTGTACTTTGTGGCCAACGAAATGTTTCCCAATCAATCTCAGGATGATTGAAGTCACCTGCAATAAACACATAAGTGGCAGTTTTCCTGGCAGCAGCTCTGAGGATATCGCAAAGCTGTGTGTCCTGATGGTAGTTTGGGGGGCGATAAACAACACCAAGCAGAAGTGTTGACATGGTCATACGTATGTCACAGAAAAAAACTTCTTCTTGTGATTCGTTCAAATCAACGCAAGGAATTACCGAAAAGTTTGAACGAACGTAGACTATCACACCACCACCACGGCCATTACTGCGGTCCTTGCAGAACAGGTTGTACCCAGTAATGCTGAAGACCCCATCACAGAGTAAGGAATGTGCCCATGTTTCCGTGACTGTGATGAAGTCAGAGTCGATGCTTCTGACGTAGGAGTTAAACAGATGTATCTTGTTGCATAAACTGCTAGCATTTAAGGACAACAATTTGTACCCTGCTTGCAGTTTATGATGGTGTGTAGAGGATGGCAGGTTGTTCTGGTTTAGTTTCCCAGAATTGTTGCAGTTTTTTCATTGCCAGTTATTGAGGGTAGAGCGCACTCAGACCAGCTGGTATCTCTCTTCCACGTTTCACCAGCCTTAACAAACCTCCAGGTCTGCCCATCACCACGCAGACTAAAACTTTCATGTTGTGCTGAGTTCCGATTCAAGGAAGCTGTAGCACGTAGCTTTGGACGTACATCAGGTGGTAGGCCTTGGGTGTGTTCGGAAAGTAATCCGATTTTCACGCCCAGCTTTAACAGAGGCCAGATGATATGAAATTGCCTCAGCGGGGTCCGAAAAAGACAGCCTGATGAGTCTGGGTTTTGGACCAGGTCGACCAAGGCGGAGAGCACCCTTTGGGGGAACACAGCCTAGGTCTTTGGCTGAGCTGGCAGCAAATGCCTGAAAATCAGCCTTGTCTTCTGGTACCCCAATGGCAATTACTTCATGGGTAGCAGATTCCGCGGTCTTCTCAGTGTGCCCAGATACAGCAAGAAGTACAGGGAGATTCTTTAGCAAGGCATTCCAATTGTGGGGTCCTACCCGAATGCTTGCCTTTATTCCTGTTACTTTCCTTCTTAAAGCAGAAATCATTTGTTGCATACGTACACACATTCATGCATACTTACATACATACAAACATACATTTATACACATACATGCATACATATACACATATATACACACACACATGCATACATATTTACACACACACATACATGCATATACATATGCATATACACACAGAAAGCTCTTTGTCAAGTATCTTTGCCTCTTCTCATTGATATATGAGAGTGTATATAGATATATATATACGTGAGAGTGTGTGTATATATGTACGTGAGAGTGTGTGTATATATATATACGTGAGAGTGTGTATATATATATATATGTATATATACGTGAGAGTATGTATATATATATATATATATATACGTCAGAATGTATATCTATATACAGAGTGTGTGTATATATCTATATATGTGAGTGTGTGTATATATCTATATATGTGAGTGTGTGTATATATCTATATATGCGAGTGTGTGTATATATCTATATATGTGAGTGTGTGTATATATCTATATATGTGAGTGTGTGTATATATCTATATATGTGAGTGTGTGTATATATCTATATATGTGAGTGTGTGTATATATCTATATATGTGAGTGTGTGTATATATCTATATATGTGAGTGTGTGTATATATCTATATATGTGAGTGTGTGTATATATCTATATATGTGAGTGTGTGTATATATCTATATATGCGAGTGTGTGTATATATCTATATATGTGAGTGTGTTTATATATCTATATATACATGAGTGTGTGTATATATCTATATACATGAGTGTGTGTATATATCTATATATGTGAGTGTGTGTATATATCTATATATGTGAGTGTGTTTATATATCTATATATACATGAGTGTGTGTATATATCTATATATGCGAGTGTGTGTATATATCTATATATGTGAGTGTGTGTATATATCTATATATGTGAGTGTGTGTATATATCTATATATGTGAGTGTGTGTATATATCTATATATGTGAGTGTGTGTATATATCTATATATGCGAGTGTGTGTATATATCTATATATGCGAGTGCGTGTATATATCTATATATGCGAGTGTGTGTATATATCTATATATGTGAGTGTGTGTATATATCTATATATGTGAGTGTGTGTATATATCTATATACATGAGTGTGTGTATATATCTATATATACATGAGTGTGTGTATATATCTATATATGTGAGTGTGTGTATATATCTATATATGTGAGTGTGTGTATATATCTATATATGTGAGTGTGTGTATATATCTATATATGTGAGTGTGTGTATATATCTATATATGTGAGTGTGTGTATATATCTATATATGTGAGTGTGTGTATATATCTATATATGCGAGTGTGTGTATATATCTATATATGTGAGTGTGTGTATATATCTATATATGCGAGTGTGTGTATATATTCACATGAGTGTATATATCTATGCAGGTGTCTGTAACATAAATACATTAAAATGTATTTTTCTTTTTCTTTTTTTCCTTACCCCACCTCCCCACCCATTACCTACATACCGTCAATACCCCCACACCACACCACCACTAACACTACCTCATTACACCCCCACTCCACCACCACTGTTATCACCACCTCATTACACCCCCACTCCACCTCATTACACCTCCACACCACCACCACTGTTATCACCACCTCATTACACCCCACACCACCTCATTACACCCCACTCCACTACCACTGTTATCACCACCTCATTACACCTCCACTCCACCTCATTACACCTCCACTCCACCTCATTACACCTCCACTCCCCCACCACTGTCATCACCACCTCATTACACCCCCACCTCACCACCACTGTCATCACCACCTCATTACACCCCCACTCCACCACCACTCCACTCCACCACCTCCACTCCACTCCACCACCACTGTTATCACCACCTCATTACACCTCCACTCCACCTCATTACACCCCCACTCCACCGCCACTCCACTCCACCACCTCCACTCCACTCCACCACCACTGTTATCACCACCTCATTACACCTCCACTCCACCTCATTACACCCCCACTCCACCACCACTGTTATCACCACCTCATTACACCCCCACTCCACCTCATTACACCTCCACTCCCCCACCACTGTCATCACCATCTCATTACACCCCCACACCACCACCACTGTTATCACCACCTCATTACACCCCCACTCCACCACCACTCCACTCCACCACCTCCACTCCACTCCACCACCACTGTTATCACCACCTCATTACACCTCCACTCCACCTCATTACACCCCCACTCCACCACCACTGTTATCACCACCTCATTACACCCCCACTCCACCTCATTACACCTCCACTCCCCCACCACTGTCATCACCATCTCATTACACCCCCACACCACCACCACTGTTATCACCACCTCATTACACCCTCACTCCACCACCACTCCACTCCACCACCTCCACTCCACTCCACCACCACTCCACCACCACCACTCCACTCCACCATGACCACCACCACAGATTATCCAAGGTGCAGGACATCACGTGTATGCTGACCGCAGCGATGACTTCAACACATTAGTCACGGAGGTTTGCAGTTTGGCTGATAAAGAGGAAGAAGACGCTGAATAACGTACCTCCTTTATTAGAGAGGGACCTTCAACACTAGAGAGTCACATGACACAATACTACCTTCAACACTAGAGAGTCACATGACACAATACTACCTTCAACACTAGAGAGTCACAGGACACAATACTATCTCTAGTATTAGAGAGGGACAACACAATACTCCCTTCAACACTAGAGAGTCACATGACACAATACTACCTCCAGCATTAGAGATGGACACAACACAATACTACCTTCAACACTAGAGTCATGTGACACAATACTACCTCAAGTATTAGAGAGGGACACAACACAATACTACCTTAAGCACTAGTCACATGACACACTACTACCTTCAACACTAGAGACACATTTAGAGAGGGACGCAACACAACACGACACTAGAGCGGGGAATGACACTAAATAGTACCTCCAGCATTAGAGAGGGACAACATAATATTATCTCCAACACTAGAGAGGGAATGACACTAAATAATACCTCCAACATTAGAGAGGAAAAGGATGTTGAATGAAATAGCTTCAACATTAGAGATGGACGCAGTGCTGAGAAAAGTACCTCCAACATTAGAGATGGACTTAAGAATTAGACACTAAATCATACTTCCAACACCAAAGATTCACACAGCACTAAGTAATATTTTTGATACCCTTTGCTCAGAATGTCTCCCCTATGTCGTACAAACGTATCCAACATTTGTGAACTTCATCAGAGATGGGAGACCTGCCCGGTAAAATACTTGCATTATCATTGAATAATATATTCAATGTTTGTTGTTTGGAAAGAATGTTGTTGTTGTTTTAGGGGTTGTTGATTTTGTTGAGGTTTTGGGGGGGAAAGTGGGGTTCTTGTTGTTTTGGAGGGACAGTTATACTTTTGGTATTGTCATCATTCTGTCTCTTTCTGTCTTCATCAGACACCTGTCTTCATCAGACATTTGTCTTCATCAGACATCTGTCTTCATCAGACATTTGTCTTCATCAGGCTTCTGTCTCAAACTATCATTTATATTCTGTTTTTGTCAGTCATCTGTGTACATATATACATCCAGCAATCTGTTTTCATTAGTCTTCTACATATATAGGTGTGTGTGTGTATATATACACACACACCTATATATGTAGAAGACTAATGAAAACAGATGTGTGTGTATATATATATGTATGTATATAGACATACACATACCTATATATATATATATACATACATATATCTATACATACACATATACATATATATATATACATACATATATCTATACATACACATATATATATACTTATATATATATATTAATATATATATATATATATATATACACATAGTAAATCTATATAGCCTCCCTTTTGCATTACAAATATTGTTCTATTTTATTATGTAAACGATAACCTGAATTACACATACATATACATGTATGTACACACATACATGTATATATATATATATATATATTATATTATATTATATTATATATTTTCCTTCTACGCATTGAAAAATAAAGAGAAAACATTTTTAAATACATAAAAAAAATTTGTTGAAATTTCAATAAAGAAATTGAAAAAAAAACCTGTTTTAATTTAATGTTGGGAGTTCTTATTTTTTTTTTTTGCATGTTTGTTTATCTTTAATATTAAATGGCGAATTCTTCACAGCTCTGATACTACGGGCATCATCATCATCATTTTACGTCCGCTTTTCCCTGCTTGCAAGGGTGGGACGGGAACTGATTCTGGCTTGATTTCTACAGCTGGATGCCCTTCCTAACACCAACCTCATTTACAGTGAGTGCTGGGTGCTTTTTTGCCGTGGCACCTCCACGTCCACTTTGCAGTGGAATGATAGGGACCCCAGTCCCTATCATCTCATTTCTACAGGTGAGTAAACTGGAGCAATGTGAAATAAAGTGTCTTGCTCAAGGAAACAACACATCACCCGGTCTGAGAATTGAACTCACAACCTTTCGATTGCAAGGCCAATGCTCTAACCACTAAGCCATGTGCCTCCATGTGGTGAGAATATCTCAGGAAAGAATCTCTGGACAGATTTTACTGGCAAAACTAACTGGGTAGACCCCGAGCAAGATGGTTGGATAACATCCATGAGTTTGGTTGGTCTCGCTTGGGGGATCTGGTTGGTCTCGCTTGGGGGATCCAGCTGGATCAGTTGGAGATGATTGCTTCTGACAGGACCTGCTGGAAGGAATGTTTGAGGAATCTGACCCTACGGCCCTCTTAGGAATAAGTGGGCAAAGAAAAGAAGAATTCTTCTCTTGCGAACATCAGTGGGAAGAATTATTGTTCTGTTCTGTGCAGTGGGTTACCCTGAGGTGGTTGGAGAGGCCTGGCCTGACATAAAGTCCATGATGTCTTTTTATCATTGATAAATACAACAATGGATTACACTTCTCCCATGCATTGAGTACACTGCTGTGCTCAGGCTATCTAGCTGTAAATAGGGTCCATTGCTGTAGGGGTTGCACCTCTTGCTTCTGACAACGAGTGCTCCAGTTGTTTAAACAACAGAACAGCTTGTTCATCATGAAGTTAAAGTGAAGTGGCTGAGCATTCCACAGACACATGTACAGCATTAATGTAGTTCTCAGGGAGACTCAGCGTGTGTCAGTGAATGACAAGGCTGGCCCCTTTGTATTACAGGTACAACTCATTTTTTTCAGTTGACTGAGAGTAAATAAGAGCAACATAAAGTAAAGTGTCCTGCCTGGAATGTACGGCTGGGAATCTAACTTATGACCTTAAGATTGTGAGCCAAACTCCCTAACCACAAAGCCACACTTCACACAAAAACAAAGGTCTAAAGTCTGTCTCAACCCCGAGGCTCATCAGACCAGTGCTTATCCTGGTGCTTATCCTGGTTTTCATGACATGAAGTGACTGAGAGTACAAGACTTCCCCCTGGACAGGACGCCAGTCCATCGCAGGGTTAAACCCCCAGATATTGCTGGTACTCATTTTCAGTTGAGTATACTGGAGCAACATGAAATGAAGTGTTAGGCTCAAGAACACAACACACAACACAGCTCAGGAATTGAACTCACAACATTATGATCATAAGTCAAACACACCAACACAGGGTCTGAATGAAATACAGTTACATGATACATTATGAGATGCAATTTGGGTTTGTACCAGGAAAAGGCACCACTGATGCCCTCTTCCTTGTGAGGCAGTTACAGGAAAAGTACCTAGCTAAAAGTAAGCCGCTCTACCTGGCATTCGTCGATCTGGAAAAAGCCTTTGACAGAGTTCCCCGTGCTATAATCTGGTGGGCTCTTAGAAAACTAGGAGTAGATGAATGGCTTGTGAAAGCGGTAGAAACAGTAGACAGCTTCTGCTACCTAGGTGACCGAATTAGCAGCGGAGGTGGGTGTTCGGAAAGTACAATAACTACGGTAAGAACGGGATGGAAGAAGTTCAGGGAACTACTGCCACTGCTACCTGCAAAAGGCTTTTCCCTCAAAATGAAAAGCAGACTGTATGATGCGTGTATATGAACAGCAATGTTAAATGGTAGTGAGACCTGGGCGCTGTCTGTAGAAGACTTGCGTAGATTAGATAGAAACGAAGCCTGCATGCTCCGATGGATGTGTAATAGTATTATACATCATCATCATCATCATCAACGTTTAACGTCCGTGTTCCACGCTTGCATGGGTTTGGACGGGGGTAGTCCCACTTGAGGC